>SNQJ01S0021986.1:284915-298457 GCA_010110895.2 Picea sitchensis
CAGCAATCAGGGACAGTCATTCCTTAGGGTTTATACATTCTCTCCAGGGTGTAGTTTAACCAGTGTAGGAGGAATGGCCCAGGGTGAGGAATGGTCCAAACAATTCTTCGGGTTTATACATTCTGTCCAGGGTGCACTTTAATTAGTGTAGGAAGAATGGCCCAGGGTGAGGAATGGTCCATGCTCAGAAATAAAAAACAATCCTTCTTCCTTGTTTGAGAAGAATAGGGCAGATAGCTCATTGCTGATGAGGGCAAATATTCTTTCAAATCTCACAAACGTGAGTGAAAGATTGGCCCAGATGATTCAGTTTATTTTTAACAATATTCTCTGTGCAGGATGGCATCAAATGATTGTTATGGAGACTCCCTGTCTCTAGACAGTAGAGATATACTACTGTGGTGGATATGTTCCACTATTTTGAGGCAGATATTCTTTCAGAGCTCACAGATGTGAGTGAAAGATTGGCCGAAATAATCCAGTATATATCATAACATTGTTTCTATGCAGGTTGCTATCAGATGTTTGTTATGAAGGCTGTATGACAGTAGATGAAGACTACTGTGATGGATATGTTCCACTGTTCATGACTATACGTTGTTGATCGAGTACTTGTGTGTTACTTGGTGTGGTAGTGAACCACTGGATTGTAGTTATGTACTACTATGGATAGACATAGTTGTGTTCTATTTCTATTCTAACTGCCTTGAAGACTATCAACAGTTTATTGAAAATAATCACCATCCAGATGAATGATGAATAGAGATTTTCCAGACGGAAATTGGTTTAGAGCATTTACTCCTCTAGATTATAAGAGTGGCTCTTGTATCACTCTATGGTGTGAGTGACTTATCCAACATCATGTCTAATTACTCAGATGAAGTATGGTTTCAAGAGATGATGCAGCTGATGGTGATGGTGATGCTCATGATCTAGTCATAATCTAGTCTAGATGACTATATTGATGCTACCGGGTAAATGGTATGTTTTTGTGCTCAAGTCCATTACCTGTAATACCTCCCTAGATAGGAGGGAGTGTTAATATTATGGTAGCTGCGGGAGGTATTTACCTCCACGTGTGAACCTGACGAGAATAGAAGACTCCGGAAAGCAAGAGAAAACCCTAATGAGTTGGCTAATAACCCTAGAAGTCTTGCCGGCTCAAGAAGATAATTTATATTAGGTTATTGGCCTCCAAGAGAAGAAGTCGGCTAGAAATAATAATAATATACTGAACAAACACATATCCAGAAGGAGAAGTCGGCCCCAACAAATCTCGCAGAACCACTATAAATACAGGGCGCCAGTTCTCATTTGACAGCATCTCAGAATTGCAGTTCCCAGTTGGTGCGCACTGCAGTTCCCAGTTTGGTGCGCACATGTGGAGGAGAGTTGCAGGAGCAGCTGCTGCAGCTAGCAGTTTTAGTGTTGGCTTGGACTATCTCTTGGCTAGGGTTTGGACTATCTGATCAGGTATTGTTGGTGTGCTATCCTTGGAGGAAGATGCGCTACACCTTGTTTGGCTATCTATCCTAGGGTTTGCTTCCAGAGTAATTCTCAGTCAAGGTTAAGGTGCTCAGAGGGTGGCTTAGGCCTATGGTTGGGTGACGAGGGTATCGTCAATGGTAAAACGAGCACACCATCTTCTATATTTCTAACAATAATGTCAATCCCACTCAATGTTTGGTTAGACTTTGCTTAATTAGGATGATTGTCTATTGAGCTTGGCCAATACCAATATTTATGCATCAAATGATGTGGAAAAAATGGCATCCTTTTGCAGATGGATAATTGAATTGTCGGACATGCTCTACCACATTTTCTCCTTACAAAGGTTTATGAAGCCTATGAGCACTTCACAAATATCTAGTTTTCAACTTGACATTGTTCCTCAAGGGGATCTAGTTCAAAACCTCAAATAATCATAGCCAAGTTTGGGCCTAAATGTCTCACGAGAGGGCTCGCATCATAAATCCTCATCGATTACTCTCTAAAGATACAAAAGAAATGATAGCAATCAAAGTGGTAAAACTTAGAGAAACAAACAAAAATACGAGCATTTGGAGTTTCATTATTAATGTTAAGGATTGATCCTTTTCTCCTTGAAACATAATACTCAAAAATCAATCGTTGAAGGGTCTTATGATGCAATGAACCTAGTCTAAATCTATAAGAAAGAGGTAGACAGTCTTCTTATTGGACACCTTGAGAGAAGTGGTAGAACATGGTCATCAACAACCCTCCCATGCAGTTGAAACTAACATAGTATATGCAAATAAACATTCATCGCTTTCTCTCATACAACAAAAACTCATTTGGTTTAGTTCATTAGTCCTTGGCTCCACTAACTTACAATATAACACATCACTCTCTATCCAAATAATAATAATCAATATAAGTCACTCCAAAATATCTAAGAATCAACAATATAACATGATTCACGCAAGGAGTGCTTCTAGCAGCAATCCAAATATTCTCCTTATTGTTGGTGTATAATATTGTCTTGAGTCTTATTATCATTAATATATTAATGATAATAATAAGAATCTGAATAATATATTATACTATTATTATTATTGTTATTATTATTTTTATATGCTTGAGGTGTGACTTACTAGTATGCACTATATAATTGAGTTATATCCGATTATATTGAATATCAACTACATAATATTATGGTGATATTAAGTTACATAATTATCTTTAAAAATGTTTATCAAGCCTACAAACACTTCACAAATATCTAGTTTTAAACCTCAAATGATATCATAGCCAAGATCGGGCCTAAGTGTCTTGCGAGAGATCTTGGATCATAAATCCTAGCAAATTCCTCTCTAAAGATAAAAGATACAAAATAAGTGATAGGAATCAAAGTAGTAAGATTTAAACAAACAAAAATACGAGCATTTGGAATGCCCAACATGTGTAGCTTCAAGTGGGGTATAAGAAAGCAAGACAAAGTCAATACTAACATGCAAAAATTCTATCTTCCATGATCTTTTAGGATACTCCAACAAAACATGCAACTCCTCTAGATGAATCTAATAGTAGTGACAGTGAATTCTAACACGCAAAAATTCTATCTTTCATGAGCTTTGAGGGTACTCCATAAAAAAGAACAGCTCCTCAACATGAATCCGATAGTAGTTAGTTAATTATCTAGACTCTTTTATTGTTCTTTTACAGAATTTTGATGATGTTGTGAGTCCTCTCCATAGCAACAAACACAGCCACACATAACGTAGAACCAACACCATTGCATATATTTCATGAAGATTGTTTTGAATGACATCAATTATTGGCTACAGTCGGTCTATCAAGTGTTGGAGTGATTGACTAAAGTCAACTTCCCAATATTTACAGAGATACATCAATCAATGATGAAGTGATGAAACTTTTCTTGATGGACCTTATTGCATCATCCAGATATCAAAATGGAGACCATTGCAAACCACACTAGACTCATAAATGGTTTAGAAGTGTCGATATACATCTATTTAAAGCTTCTTCTAGGAAATTATGGAGCAATATTCTGAAGTGGACAAAACATCCCAAGCGGGCCATTCAACACTATCTCATTGATGTAATGTCTCCTTGAGGATTGAGTAAATGGCCAACACTTGCAACAAAGGAATTATTCCCATCATCGAACAATTGTAATGACACCGATACTATGTTGTAGTAAACACCTACCGAGGCAGCATTCCAATACATGAAACACCTAAAAATGTCAAAATAGGTACCATATAATGTTTCACAATTTGGAAACATTACCATATACAATATAATGTTTCACAATTTGGAAGCGCCGAACGATGTGACCAACGACATTTAGACAATTTCCAATCACATTTCCAGCAATATTTTGGATGTTTGCAAGTGCAACCTATAGAAATTTCGCAATCGGACAATTCAGAAATTTCACCTCTTAACTAAATGTTTCTCGGATCCCAACCCACGAATATTCAGCCTTATGGCTGTTATGAAATATAAGTACAACCACAACAATAGAGAATATTTCACTTCTTAACAACCCCAATCCATTAAGTAATTCAAGAGAAAAGATACCAAAGTGTTTCAATAAGCTTCCACCTCTAGTGCAATCCTGTGATGCATAAAACATATCTGAAAATAACTTATCACAGCAGTAAATACAGCAGCAAATCTGCCCTATCTTATTCAATATAAAAGTTAAATCACTTAACTTGCAGCCTTAACTTCTGTCAAATTAGCACGGCATATAAGTGCTAGAAATTACAAAACCATGAAGAAATAGATGGCTGGAAATCAAATCTGCAGTTACACATGTCTTGGACAGCTGAAAAATTCATATATATGCATAAAGATGAAGTTCATGTACATACCATAACCTTGTCCCAAGGCTAGTAAAATCCTCTAGCTCCCCAAAACCCTAGCTAGGGAAAACAATGAAAACCCTAGCTCACACCAAGCAGCTCCAATAAGCTTGCATCACACAAGCATGTCCTCCAAGGAAAGATGTCTCATTTTCTTCTTCTCTTCAACAAGTACAACCTAGGGTTTGATGTCAAAACCATCATCTCCAAGCCTCCAAAGGATAAACCCTAACCCTAGTATTCAAGATGCTCCAAGAAATCCTAACAACTCCAAAACAAGAGAGACAAAGTACAAGTGAGAGAGAGAGGAAGAAAAGTGTGCTCCTCCTAGTCACCTATGTAACACAAGAGTGATAAGAATGAGAATGAAGTGATCATCATCACCAACGTCTCCTTCTCAAGAGTAAACCCCAGTATCTCACAAGGATCTTCCAATAAAGACATTCTCCCTCTTCTTCATGATAACTCTTAGGGTTTCCACATGAACACTACAACATTGCTCCAAGAAGACAAATACAAAGAAAATGGTACAATGATGATGTTAAGAATAACTCTCTCCTTCCTTGTATATATGAGAGGTAAGGGAGGCCAACAATACATATGTGGGTTTATGCCCTTACAAGCAACCTACAAAGACAAATGTGGAGAGCTACACTCTAAGGGTACACATGTCAAGCTCCAAGATGATGCCATCCACAGGGAAGGCTCCAATGTAAGGGTGTTCCACAAGATGTGGCCAATGCTCCTCCTACAAACCTATAATGACACCAACACTCCTCATAAGCCATGTACTCAACTGTGTTCACTCTACCTTCGTGAACATTTTTGCAACCAAAGTGTCCCCAAGTCAACTCCATGTCTCCATGCAAGCATCCAAGCTACACCATGCTATCTAGGTCTGAACACCCTCCTCTCAAATGTTAAAACACTCCACTTCCAATGTAGGGCATTCTCCAAGTAATCAACCTCGTCCATGTGGCCATTGTGCAGAATGTCACCAAGTTGTTTGAAGATCTCCAATGCCCTAAGGAAGATTGTTGTTCAAACACCCAACTAAGGTCAAGCAACCATTGGGTCAACCATCTCCAACATGTAAATGCATCCAAGGGCTAACCACACACCTGTCACCATGTACCCAAATATCATGAAGCACCCCCAAACATCGTGTAAACACTTTCAAAGTAACCTCGAAAGCTAATAGACCCAAGCACCCATGGGAGGAGCGGGACCCATAGGAAGCCCTAAAACAATTAATGAATGGTGAATGAAGACATCAAATTAGTTTTTACACCTACTTAATAAAATTTTAGACTCGTTTGAAAAAAAAATTGAAATCTCTAGAAACCCTAGTGCCTAATGTGGACCCTAGTCATTTAATTTGTGAGAGACAAATTAAAAAGTGACTTTTTGGACTTAGGGAAAGTGGGTAACTTAAGTGATTTAATTCACACCCTTGATCTCATCTAATCTCAACCATCGGATGAGATGACTCTTCACCTTCCATTCTTGGGTTGTTGAAGCATTTTGAGAGAGAAAGAATAGAGGAGGTCGAGCTTGAGAAAGGAGGCAACATTTGCAGAGCTAGAGCACACATTTCGAGGTAGCAAGCTAGCATGCATTTCAAGGCAAGCTTCAACATTTAATGCAGTCCATACAATACGGATTTCTAGAGGTCGTACAACCATTTTTATGCACAAAAATCGAGGAATACAGCAACTAGAGTTCTGAGGAGGTTGGCACGCATTACAAGGCAGCCACACAAGCATTTACTTGCACAGAAATCGAGGCAACTACTGGCATTTATTTATGGGTGAATTTCCGTATAGTCCATACAGATTTGGCACAAATTTCGAGGGCCATACAGTCCAGATTTGGGCTCTATTTTCGAGGAGAAAAGGCATGATTTTTGAGGTGTTGTTCCTGCTGCACATTCCGTATAGAATACTAAAAAAGGCACAAAAATCGAGACAGTCCGTACAACATTTATTGCTGGGACAGTCGTATAGTTGTACGGATTTCTGGCACATAAATCGAGGAGCTTTTCCAAAACTGTCCAGAAGGAGTTTTGTTGAGGAAAGTCTGAGATAAGTTTGTGTAATTTCTAAAGATGAATATGCTGTAAATGAAATTTCTCTGAAGCTCACAAATAATAAATTCCCTCTCACTGATTTTCCCCTTGTGGGTTTTTCCAGGGTCGTTGTTAGACCAAAAATCACTATGTTAAATTTTCTGAATATTGTGCTGCTGATATGGTTTTATTTCTGCATTAAATATTGTTCAGAATCCTCATGTTGCAATTTTGAAAAAGTTGTTTATATGTAGAGTTTGTTTGGTTGTCATATAACTGGGTTTGGGCATTAAACATTGACTGAAAATCAGCGAGACTTGAAACTGGGAGAGTCTAAAATTTTACATGGTATTAGAGTTGAGTTAAAGAAAGACAGATTTATATCAGCATGTCAGAAAAGTGGGACAACAGTCACTTCACCGGACAAAAAATTGAATTTTTCATTTTCAGCAGAAAATGGTCAATGGCTACTGGTTTGAGGGTTGAGGATAGACTTGATGTGGCGGTGAATTTTGGTGCTTGGAAGGAGAGGATGATCTTGTTGTTGCAAGAACATGAGTTACAGGATATTGTTGAGAACTCCACAACAAATCCTGTGAATGTACCCACAGATGCCACTCTTCTAGCAGTGTACACCAAGAAGAGTATCAAGGCTAAGAGGATTATTCTTGATGCCATCAAGGACCATTTGATTCCTCATGTGACAGGGAAGGCAAATGCCTATGAGATGTGGGAGTCCTTGACGAAGTTGTACCAGAGTACAAATGAAAACCGGAAGATGGTTTTGAGGGACAAACTGAAGAGCATTAAAATGACCAAGGCTGAAAATGTGGTCACATATCTTACCAGGTTGACACAGGTGAGAGATGAGCTTAGAGTTGTGGGGGAGGCCATTGCTGACAGTGAGCTTGTGAGGACAACATTGAATGGAGTTTCCAAACAATGGGTTGTTTTTGTTGAGGGCATTGTGGCTAGGGAGAACCTTCCCAATTGGGAATGTCTTTAGGATGACTTTGTTCAGGAGGAGACCCGAGGAGGTTATGTGCATGGAAGTTGGTAGTGGCTCTTGCTGTCAATAGCAAGAAGAAATTTGGAAAGGGTCCTAAGGGAGGAAATAAACCGAAGGGTAAAGGCAAGAAGGACATGAGCAAAGTCAAGTGCTTTAGATGCCATAAGTTTGGGCACTATGCAGGACATTGTTCGAACAAGAAGAAGCAACAAACAACTTCAACAACGGTGGAGGCGTTCTCCGCCAAGTTTGATAAGGATTTTTCCTTAGTAGTATGTCTTTCCACTAGGACCACTCATCCAGTGTGTGGTATATTGACAGTGGTGCCTCCCGCCATATGACAGGTGTTCGTGAGCACTTGACAGATCTTACTCAGATTGGTGATCTTGAGGTAGTGCTTGGAGATGACCGGGTGGTCAAGGCAGTTGGTAGTGGGACAATATCTTTTCAGAGGGAGTCTCTACCTCCCATGTTGTTGAGAGAGGTCCTATATGTTCCTGGCTTGAAGAAGAACTCGGTTTCAGTTTCTGCTATTGAGGAGAGGGGTTATGAGGTGTTGTTCCGTGATGGACATGTGCTCCTATTCCCAAAGGGGTCCAGTATCACTTCGGCCAAAGTGATTAGGACTCGACATGAGAAGTTGTACAAGCTCATGTTCTAGCTAGCATGTGCATTATGTCATTCTACCAGCAACAATGATCTTTGTGAGCTATGGCACAAGAGGATGGCTCATTTGCATCATGGGGCTCTGAGGATATTAAGGGAGATTGTGACTAGAGTTCTAGATTTCATTACGGAGCACCAGGAGTTGTGCAAGGGGTGTGCTTTGGGAAAGTACACCAAGATTGTTTTTCCAAGCAGTGACAGTAGAGCAACAGGTATCCTTGATCTCATTCATTCTGATGTATGTGGCCCGATGTCTTTGGCATCTTTGACTAGCTGTTTATACTATGCCATATTCATTGATGACTTCTCACAGAAGTCTTGGATTTTCTTCATGAAGACCAAACCACAGGTCTTCAATTGGTTCCAAGAGTTCAAAGCTCTTGTGGAGGACCAGACTGGGAAGAAAATCAGAGTTCTGAGGACAGACAATGGGGGTGAGTATACCTCCAAGGAGTTCATGGAATTTTGTGCAGGAGAGGGCATCAAGAGAGAGTTAACTATTCCGTACAACCCACAGCAGAATGGGGTTGCTGAGAGGAAGAACAGGGCCATAGTTGGGGTTGCGAGAGCCATGTTACATGATCAGGGGCTGCCACTTTTTCTTTGGGCTGAGGCATGCTACACTGCAGCTTATCTACAGAACAAGAGTCAACACAGAGCAATGGGGAGTATGACTCCTGAGCAGGCTTTCTTTGGGAAAAAGCCTGAGGTGGGTCACTTTAGGATTTTTGGGTGCCTTACATATTCACATGTCCCTCCTGAGAAGAAGACAAAGCTAGAACCCACAACAGACAAGGGGATATTTGTTGGGTATAGTGAGACTTCAAAGGCTTTCCGCATATACATCCTGTTGAAACAGATCTTAAATTTTTATCCTTAAGGCCTAGATTTTTTCTTTTTCGGGTTTCGGCTTTTCTTAAAACAAGAGTTTCGTCATTTCTAAATTCACGATACCTTTTTATTACTTGTTTTTTGAATAATGAACGGAAAAAGGTTTACAAAAGATATAAAATTTTCCAACGTTTTTTTGAAAATTATTTAAAACGTGTTGAATTTTAAATTTACGATTTTTTAAATTAAACTTTAAAGAATTTTCGGGATTCGGGGTTTCCTACAAACAAATTTTTGATGCAAATCGAATCACGAAACCCCGATCCCCAATTTCCCGAAACGTTGGAATCTTAATTTAAACATGAATTAATTTAATATCTTCTAAAAAAGGTTAAGGGTTAAAATAATTATGTCGCGATTTCAGGATTCGCGGTTCTGTGGGAGCACGTCTCCTGTCATCATGTTTCTCGAAACCCCGATCCATAAGTCACGTTAAATTAAACTATTTATGTTTTGGCCTTAATCGTGATTATTTAGTTAATTAAGATAAGTTAAGTCTTGTTTTAGGAAAAAACCAGCCATCGCGATTTCGCGATTTCGGAGATCGGATTTTATTAATAACACACGTCTCCTGTCATCATGTTTCCCGAAATCCCGAAAAAAGTCTAATCTCAATGAATTAACGTGCTAAAAGCATTTAAATCTTAATTAAAGCATCGCGAATTCGCGATTTCGCATTTTTGGAAATCGTTTTTTCATCGACTACATACCTCTCGACATCAAGATTTCCGAAATCCCGATTAACGAAGTTTTCAGCTTTAAATTATGATTAACATTAATTAACCTTTTCTTAAAAACAAGATTAATGGTAATCATTCTTAGGTGTTCATTTATGTTTCGCATACCAATTAAGTAGGTTTCTCGTTTTCTTCAAAACCCGAAGGTACTTAAATACGGACATTAAAAGCGTATCTCGGTAAAATATCTTCCGCATTAAGAGCTTTAAATTCATGACAGTTGTGCAAATCTCGTCATTTTTTAAATATATTCAAAATAAACATTCGAATGTCTGTGTTTTCGTTCTAAGCTGAGCTCATTCATCCATTTTCTGTGACAGGTTTTCAATTAAAAACAGAAGTCATGGCACCCAGAAAGGCACCGAAGAAGAATGAAGACGCACAGGAAGGAGATATTATCTCCGATACCACTCCACATGCTATCGATTCTATTAAATCTTGGACTCAAATCTCAGATTTGTTGGAATATGAATTAGAGAATGCTCATCCTGACTCTAAAAATCATTTCCGGGACATAGCTGAGTCTGAGCTTCATAAGATCGCTGCGCGTCCGAGGCTTGTGGCATACACTGATATGATCAGTTGGGCTTTGGATAAGGTAGATATCCCAACAAGGAGCATTCTAAACGAGCAAGGAGCTATCGTCGGCTCATTCAGAGCAGAGCACATTCAAGTAATGTATAAACTCTCGCCGAATCATAAGCATACTTTTAATGCTGAATTTTTAGCTAAGTTTCAGAGAAAGGAATGTATTGAGGCAGACCAGACATATCCTGATATGATTAGAGGATGGGCAAGGTYTGAAGCAAAGTTTAGGGCTGATGCTCATGGGATTTACGCTACAGCCTCCTTAAATGAATACATGGTTTATATAGCCATTATGTTATGCAGACTTTTCGGGAGAAAAGATCCCTGTCATTTTCATGCAGACTGGGTGCCCTTTTTAGAGGAAGCTTCAGAAGGAAATGGTTTTAACTGGCATAAGATTTTGTCRGATAACCTAACACAAGAAATTTTAAAMTACAAAGCARCCAAGTCAAAGGGACAACCARCWRCTTTTTATATGTCTRCATACATAATGGATGCAATMTGTTTTATGACYCCCTTTCCATTAATGAATTGGAGTTGGAGTATTTCCTGTCCAGAACCCATTCATAAATACCACTCGGCCCTTTGGGAAGAAAATGCTAAAGGCDCATTTTACRAGGTTTGTCATTTTATTATTATTCCCATGCACAAAAWRWWTTTTGGATGCGAACCCCCTCGCATTTCTGATACAATCATAGAAAGTCTTAAARYAGTTGCCGACTGGTTTATTGAGGAAAWWWTTTCCTACATTAGGGTTTATGGYTGTTCCATTCCCCCTCAYGCACTCCCTAAATTCCTACCARACAGATTGGTGTGCAGGGAAGTAGCTTATCAGATAGTCAAGGGCGGTGTTGGATTGGAATTAAAAGCACTTCAGAAGAAATCATGGCCATCTTTCCCTGTTCATGTTGGGAAATTTTCTTTATCAAATTTAGGCCATTCTAAGGTAGAGGCTGAGTCATTAGAAGAAGTGAAATTAGTAGATATTGAGCACACAAAATATGACCCCTACCAAGTAATAAGTAGGCATTTCATACATTGTAATCTAAAGGCATATGAATATGAAGTATCTATTTATGATGATATATTTAAAGATGTTAAGTCTTATGAAGAAGTGTTGAACAGAGTCCAAGCCTTGCCACCTGACTCACAGACTGGATTCACATCTTTTCAAAGCCATAGGCGAAGCTGCCTACCTAAGAGTTTACAGGGTGAAATTTCGACCCCATCGCCAGAACAGTAAGGATCCCCTCCAGGGTTTGAAACTAATATACAGGATAAAGCAAATAACAAAGGGAAGTTGAAAAATACCGAGATACCTTCCCAAGACACAGAGGGTTCTCAAACAAAAGAAACGGGAACGGAGAAGAGAAAAGAGCTAGAAACAATTCCAGAAATCATGAAAATTGTTCCAGAAAAGATAGGAGGAATAGCTTCAACAGAACTCGGTAGTCCTATCACCTCTTTAACTCCATTGCAGTCAACTTTTGGAACCACCCATGAAGGAGTTTTATATGTCAGTGATCTAGAGCCGATTTCGAGAGATGAAATCCCCCCATCAGTTTACTTTTTCAGTAAAAAACGAAGAGCAGTCTTGAAACAGGAAAGAGAAGTTATTATAGATGGAAAGAAACTCAAGGATGGAGAATTTGCTACAGAATTAGCAGGTACAATGGGTGCTATAGCATCAGCAAATATGTATTATGTTGGCAATTTAACAACTATGCTCGAACAGAAGGACCAAACAATAATTCAGTTGCAAGACAAACTAAAAGAAAACGAAAGAAATATTAGTTGGGGAATACAGAAGGGTCTAGAACAAGCTAGACTAAAGGATATGCAAGAAATCCAGAAAAAGAATAAAGACTTGGAGGAGGCAAAACTCATAATACAGGTCACACAAGAACAGGTTCGAAAGCTGGAAGAAGAAAACAAAAATTTACAAGATAAAATTATTTCTATTACTAATCAGGTAATAGAACTTGAAAATTTCAAGACACAAGCATTGGAGATATATTTAAGAATACAGGAAGAACAGCAGAAAGTGTTCTTGAATCTGGAAGTAGTCCAGAAATATTTTCAAGAAACAAATAAGTCTTTAGAGAATGTGTTCCAGAAGGAAAGGGAGGCGAAAGCAACTAGAACAACTTTTCAGAAGGCAGTGGCTTTCTCATCAAAGGAAGAGGTTGGAAAGATTCAGAAATTATCTATTTCTGAACAGGTTAAAGGGGACATAATAATAAAAGTGTGGGAAGCAAAACTGGCCGAATATAAAAGAATAACAAGAGAAGTCAATGATGATTGCCAGGGAATTTTCAATCTATTAGAAAGAGCTTCATTGAATATCGGAACAGATGACTGTTCCGGTTTATTAGGTGAAATTAATATTGCCAAGCACCAGCTAAGGTTTAGAGAAGAGCTGGAGGAAATGAAAACAGAGATTTCAAAAATTAAATTGATCAATATTACAGAGATCAACAAATGGATGGTGACGGCAAATCTAAAGTTGAAAACTATTAAATTCACAGAAAATATGATAGAAAATCGTTTGCCCAAATTGCAGAAAAGATTTTTCTTATTTGAAGCAAATGAGATACCAGATGCTCCCAGGACTTTTGTGAAGTTTTTGGGGAAATGTGTTAAGTGTATTGAAGCGGAAAAAGGAAGATCGTCGACGCAAGCTTAAAATCTTTTAAAATGTTTTTATCATTAGAGATTAGAAAGAAATTGTAAACGGTTGACATTATTTTTATGTAACCGTAATATTAGGAAGTTGGTTAGTCACCAACGAGAAAGATTTTGATGAAAATGTATAAATATAGTTTCTAAAGGCTGAGAAAAGGCTTCGGAATTTTTGGAGAGAGCTATTTTGTAATAACAGTTTTCAAATACATCAGAATATAGATCACAAACGAGATTCTGAATCCTGCAAATTTGTAGCTATGTATTCTTCAACCCTGTTTATTATACTCTGTTGAATTTTTCTTTCAATGTTTTTCTAACGAATAATCGATTTGAAGTTATCTACATCATTGATTTATATTTCAGATTGGTTTGGATGTCAAATTATTTACAGTTTTTCCTTTGAAATTGCTATTAGTAATTTTAAGACCTGTAAATCTTTCGTACCTTAATACTTAACTTTCGTTAGAAACCTCGTTTTCTTTCATCATTGTCTATTGAAATATGAGATTCTTTCTTGATTAAAGCCTCATATTTTTCTGTAGT
>SNQJ01S0021986.1:298467-319276 GCA_010110895.2 Picea sitchensis
TGTCTTTCCCTTCAACCACTCTTCTCTTTGCTTGTATATAAGACGGAGGTTGGTGTGCACATACACTACTAAGTCACCGGACACGACGACAAACTACAAAGAGAAGAGTTCAATAGAAGAGTTTATGCTTGAGTGAAGGGTACATTTTTACTAGGGTCGTGACAAAAGATTTCAACAATCAATGCCACCAACATCGAGGTACATAAAGGGCTTGGTTCTCTTGATTAAATGTCAGTTCCATACCCTCATACATGATAGAATCCAATGGAAACATTGCAATCTTGCCAATTTTGAAATCCTGAAAACTGTTAAGTCTACTGAATTTTGAATGGGACCTAAAATTCTACTTTCTCCATATGAAGTCCAATGAGGTTGGAACCACTCTCAAACATCCTGAAACAATTAATGGTAATGTTAAAAATTTAAGTAAAAGGATGAAAATGAAAGATAATGGAGAATGTCACTTTTAGAATTTAATATTACCATTAATTACTAGGGTAGGTGAAATGGAGGGGGTGGGGACCTCTTTAAATAGGATTATTAAGGCAAAATAACCCTCAGTTGCACACCAAAACACCTTACAACTCCAACTTGCATGAGAAAACATGAGCCAAGTACTTCTCTGTTACTTAGGTTTTAGGGGGTTTTAGATGGTTTTAGGTTTCTCGGACCAAACCTACCGGTTTGGTCATAAACCGATCGATCGGTTTGGTTTATTGACTGGTTTGAACTGGTCGACCATCAAACCGGTCAACTATCAAACCGATCAACTATCAAACCGGTCATTAATTGTTTCAAGATGTTTTAGAGTGGTTCCAACCTCATCGGACCTTTTATGGAGAAAGTAAAATTTGATATCCCATTCAAAATTCAACAGACTTAACAATTTTCATGATTTCAGGATTGATGGGATTGCATCGTTTTCATTGGATTCTATCACGTATGAGGTTATGTGATTGGCATTGAATCAAGAGCACCAAGCCCATTACGTACCCCAATGTTGGTGGTGTTGATTATTGAACTCCTTTGTCATTGCCTTAGCAAAAATGTACCCTTCACTCAAACCAAAATCATTGATGAGGCATGTTAAGATTTTTTTACCATATTTTAAGGCTTGGATTAGGTAGTTTCATCCACTGATGTCGTTAGAGGATCGAGGTAGATGCAAAGGATGAAGGATGAAGGATGATACCAATGATGGTGGAACATTGCTTATCATTTATGTTTGTCATTTAAATGTTCTTGCTTGTTTATTCATATTTCATTCTTTCAAAGTTGAATTAAAATCATTAATAAGTTATGGATGGTATTACTAACTTCATAATAATGTAGTATTCATCTACAAATACCACAAAAAAATGGCATTCTGCATGTTTTTTTTGAATATAAATGCAATATATATATATGAGGATTTTTGGAAAATGATGCTCCCAACACTCTTGCTCTTTCTCTGCTCCGTGTTCTGGCAACATTGGTGTCGACAACATCGCTATTCTTTCATGGATCACTACCATGGAGCTTGGATTCTTCACCTTCCATGGAAAACTACCATGGTGCTATCATGCCCTTAAGACCATAAGAGCTCTGATACCATGTTAAGAAATAGAACCCAAGGAAGACAGAAAAACTTGGCGGAAAAGGATTTAAGCCATTCTTCTCTTTTATTCACAATATTCCAATCATACAATTTTATAGTACATGGATGAAACCACCTCATAAACTAGATTTTCTCTCACATTGACACCTTCATTTATAAACTAGATTTTCTCTCGCATTGACACGTCATCAAGAGATAAGACACGAAGGACTTCATGATTGTATAGGGAGTTATAGGCTAACATAAACCACTAGGTACCTTCATCTTAAACACGAAGAAAAAGTTATTGACACTCTTCCATATGAAGAAGAAGATAACATTGTAGGATGTTAGAATGAAGTCATGCTTGGTAGCGCCCTCATTAGAAGCCCTAAATGATGTATCAGAAGTCATTCTTAAAGATAGCCATAAGTCATTACAAAAGTTGTAGGACTGCTAGAAAGAATTTGACAAGGTTGTCCCTGATAAAGATGAAGAAATTTCTCGCCTTAAGAATCATAGTTAAAACTTGATCACACAGATTAAGAAGTTAAAAAGTGAAAACAAGCTGCAACAAGAAACGCTAGAGCAACTTAACTACACAGAATCAATGATTGATAAAGAAACAATGACTGATCTTGCTGAGATAATTAAGTCATCATATGTAAAAATCTAGACCTTGGAGAAAGGAACCAATACTGATCCAATTGACATACAAAATTAGAAAGATGCTTAAATTGAAATCTTATCAAATCACCAAAAGTATTAAAAGACGAAGGTTCCAAAAAGAAGACACAAGATACGAGGATTCCTTATTGTCATCTTAATTATAATTATCATCGTATTATTCAACAAACTAACCAAAGATGAAATCAATATGAGAAACTAAGTGAAGATTCTATTATATTGAAGAGAAGATTAGGCGTGGAATCTTATCATTTCTAAAATCACAGAAGAGGTCACCACTGTTTTGTAGAAAATTCAATTAGGGTGATCTGACCGTTTGACAATAAGACAATTCTGCTCAATCATTTGTAACTCATATCGTCTCATATCATCAATCAACACAACTTCTAGAATAGAGAATCATGAGAAGGCATTACAGGCCTGAACAAAGACATAAAGCTTCTTCATAAATGCTTTGAGGGAAATGCATCTTTGGAGCGATAGGAAATGTAATGAACATAAATATATAAATAAACATGAATAATAATAACAATATTAATAATAATAATAAATGAAGTGACACATCCCACTTAAGGACATGACCTAACCAAGGGACATTGTTGAGTTTTGGTGTAGCTCGGGAAGTGGTTCCGTGGTTTTGAGCCTCTAACCACAAGAGGGAGATGTTGGTACCTTTGTACCTAGTACTTTATGTCTAATTTTACTTTGACTTAGGAGTTCTTAGTCAAAAGTAAAATTAGTCAATTTTAGCCAAAAGTGACAATTAATTCACAAAGTGGGTCAATTAATAGACATAGAGTGAACTTACGGAACTTATCCCAAAGTGGGTTTGTGAGTGAGATTATTGTGGTATGATCTCAACCTTTGATTACAGATGGCATATGGAGATCCTAGCCATCAAAATCTTAGGTATCCTTATGGAGGTTTAAGAGGGGCGCATAGGTGCCTTGGAGGCTCATTCACTCTTATTTTCACTTGGAGAGTTTGAGAAGGAGCATGTGGATAAGGTTGGAAGCATTAGTTGAGGGAAGCTTGGACACCTCCTTCCATGGAGGGCTCATGGAGGCTTAGACCCTCACTTATTTGTGGTGGATCTTCTTCTTGGAGGAGGGCGCACTATAGGAGGAGGGTGCACTCATAGCAGGCACAATCTACGGTTGGACGATCGCAGATCCGTCAGTTTCAGTGGAGAGGTAGCACACAAGAGCATCTTCATGTGCAAGGGATTCTTCTTCAGAGCTACATGGATCAAGGGCGTATTGTTTCAGTGGATAGAGCAACAAAGGGAGAGGGCGCACTAAGCTTGGGCGCATATCTCCTTGGATCCTTTGGCAAGGTTCGAGAGGAGCTTGCTATGTATACAGGTTCCATTGTATTGTATTACTTGTTGTATCCTATCCTTTGGACATCACTTATATATACTTCCATTCCAAACTGGTTTTCCTCGGGGGGGTTTTATCCAGGGTCATGTTGACCAAAAATAGTTGTGTCCTAATTTCATTCATGCTTAGAGTTTAGATCAGCATTTCATAGTTGTAAAAAGTAGAGGAGTGTTACTTGTTTTGAGTTATATTGTATGTGCTAACATTGGGTTACGAAAACACTTGCAAGGGCACCTCAAAGAACACTTAACCATAAAACTTATGAGCAGAAAAATATCTTGACTGTTTGCTGTCCTAAAACGCAACAAAGGACAGTTTTGGAGATTGAAACTTAGAGCTCATAACAGGCCAAGGACAGACCTGTTTGAGCAGCCTCATAGGACCTCAATTTTATTCATGGTATCAGAGCCTTGGTGGCAAAGTTTTGCTGATTTTTGATAGCATCTTGTGGGCAGTTTCTTGACAGCCTGTCGGCAGATTTTTGAACAGCTAGTTGGCAGTGTTTGTGGCAGATTTGTTGGACAGTTTGTATGACTGTTTTTTGGATACGTTTGGACAAACTTACTTCCGCTTGTGTGTCAAGTGGTGAGGCTGAGTTCTTTTGCAGTTTTAGCACCAGTGTGAGCATCAGTGTGAGTTTTCAATGGACAGTCATGTCGATTATCAGATGAGGACGGAGGATAGGCTAGCAATTGGTCCCCTTGTAAGACTAGGATCATCTTTGTACTTGAGGATCTTGAACTATGGGATTTGGTTCAGGCTCCCATTTTTCTTCCTCCTCTCATAGCTCCCATGTTGGTTGCAGATTTCTGGAAGAGGAACAACAAGGTAAAGAGGACTATTTGTGACGGGGTGAGAGACCACATTATTCCGCATTTGGCTGGTAAAGACTATGCATTTGATATGTGGGAGTCTTTATGCAAGATTTACTAGAGTTCCAACCAGAATCGAAAGATGGTTCTGTAGGACAAACTCAGGAGCATTCAGATGCTCGATTCAGAGTCAGTCACTTCATACCTTGGTAGATTCAGTCAATTAGAGACGAGTTAGCAGCAATCAAAGAGATTGTAGATTCCGATTTTATGGTCAGGACAACCTTGAACAACTTTTCCAAACCTTGGGGTTCATTTGTATGAGGCATTGTTTCCCGGGAGGTCATGCCTACTTGGGAGAGGCTTTGGGACGAATTTGTACAGGAGGAGCTGAGATGCAGCTCTGGATCTTCAGGAAAACAACATACGCTTGAAGGGGATGAGGATCTTGCTCTTTGGTCGAAGGGCAAGAAGACGACCAGTGAGGTTGCGAGATAGGGTCCCAAGGGATGGACCCAACCATAGGAGAGTGGCATTGGGAAGGACATAAGCAAAGTGAAATGCTTTGCTTGTGGTGAGATGGGGCATTATGCTGGACAGTGTCCCAAGAGGAAGAAGAAGAAGTAGGGTGGCATGGCAGGGACAACCGAGGAGGAGTTCGATGCACAGTTTGAGAGGGAGCGTGCGTTTATGGTTAGTTGCATGACAGTCGAGACACCATCTAGGGATAGGTGGGGAGACAGAGTTGAGGAGGACCTACTGACTCAAAGTATTGATTCAGAGGGAGCTCAGACTCAGTTTTCAAGGACACTATCTTCAGGGGTGACTGGTCCACTCGGGACAACTTCAATTTCAGAGTTGCCAAGCAGACAAAGTTGGTGTGACAACTTTAGAGCATCAGAGATTGATGAGGAGGAGCAGGGCATCACAGAGGCTTGTGCCTCACTTGGCTATGGAGATGAGCAGATCAGGTTCAGGATCCGCTTTAGGTGGAGTTCACTTGGTGAGAGGCCAAGTTTAGGATCTTGGTGAGTTGCCAAGATCCAGACACTCTTGTTGAGATTCCAAGAGATTGAACTCTTGGTGAGATGCCAAGAGAGAGACTCTTGGTGAGATGTCAAGAGCATGGACCTTGGTGAGAGACTAAGGTGAGGATCTTGGTGAGATGCCAAGACCTAGAGACTCTTGGTGAAATGCTAAGAGATGTGACTCATTTGCATGCCATGAGTAGAGACCTTGGTTAGAGACCAAGGAGAGGATCTTGGTGAGATGCCAAGACCTAGAGACCCTTGGTGAGATGCCGAGGGAGAGATCTTTGGTGAGATGCTGAGGGAGAGATCTTTGGTGAGATGCCAAGATTTAGATGATCTCAAGTAGGTGGAGTTGGACCTCCATCTAGAGATCAGGCAGGTCGACAGATTAGTGTTAGGGCAGGTTGAACAGATTTGTGTTAGGATAGGTCGAGTAGATTAGAGACAGAGGCCACCTTGATGAGAGGATACAACCATACTCACCTAGGCCTTGCCAAGAGGCAAGGAAGTCCACAACTGGGACAAGATTGATTGGTGAGAAACACTTTCCTCGGTAAGAGGGAGTGTTGAGTTTTGGTGTACCTCGGGAAGTTGTTCCCTTGTGATTTTGAGCCTCTAACCACAAGAGAGAGATGTCGGTACCTTTGTACCTTGTACTTTATGTCTAATTTCACTTTGACTTAAGAGTTTTAAGTCAAAAGTGAAATTAGTCACTTTTAGCCAAAAGTGACAATTAATTCACGAAGTGGGTGAATTAATAGACATAAAGTGAACTTAACTCAAAGTGGGTTTGTGAGTGAGATTATTGTGGCATGATCTCAACCTTTGATTAGAGATGGCATGGGTAGATCCGAGCCATCCAAATCTTAGGTATCCTTATGGAGGTTTAAGAGGGGCGCATAGGTGCCTTGGAAGCTCATTCACTCTTATGTTCACTTGAAGAGTTTGAGAGGGAGCATGAGGATGAGGTTGGAAGCATTAGTTGAGGGAAGCTTGGGCGCCTCCTTCCATGGAGGGCTCATGGAGGTTTAGACCCTCACTTATTTGTGGTGGAGCTTTTTGCTTGGAGGAGGGTGCACTATAGGAGGAGGGTGCACTCATAGCAGGCACAATCTACGGTTGGACGATCTCTGATTCATCAGTTTCAGAGGAGAGGTAGCACACAAGAGCATCTTTGTGTGCAAGGGATTCTTCTTCAAAGCTACAAGGATTAAGGGGACATTGTTTAAGTGTATAGAGCAACAAAGGGAGAGGGCGCACTAAGCTTGGGTGCATATATCCTTGGATCCTTTGGCAAGGCTCGAGAGGAGCTTGCTATGTATACAGGTTCCATTGTATTGTATTACTTGTTGTATCCTATGCTTTAGACATCACTTATATATACTTTTAGATCTCTATATATACATCTATCTCCAAACTGGTTTTCTCTGGGGGGGTTTTTATCTAGGGTCATGTTGACCAAAAATAGTTGTGTGCTAATTTCATGCATGCTTAGAGTTTAGATCAGCATTTCATAGTTGGAAAGAGTAGAGGAGTGTTACTTGTTTTGAGTTATATTGCATGTGCTAACATTGGGTTATGAAAACTCTTTCAAGGGCACCTCAAAGAACACTTAACCATAAAATTTATGAGCAGAAAAGTATCTTGACTGTTTTCTGTCCTAAAATGCAGCAAAGGACAGTTTTGGAGATTGAAACTTAGAGGCAAGCTCATAACAGGGCAAGGACCGACCTGTTTGAGCAGCCTCATAGGACCTCAGTTTTCTTCAGACATTACCCATCAACCATCGTGACTAGTCAATGTGTATAAGTATATTGTCACATGGCATTGTATCGATCAATTCAATCATGTTTTATTTATTCTTAACAATGTATTATTGATCTTATATGGATTTCAACCTGCTGTCCTTTTTATGTTGGATATTCCTCAGAAAAGGAACTATTGTTCATTTCAGACAAATTATTTCCAAAATTTAATGCCAAGACAAATTTCCCAGATGAAGGTATTCATGTATGTTATTGAACAATCTAGAAAACACTTGATCATTTTGAGTTCCAATTTTGTTTTTTACATGCATATTGGAATGTATATTACATTGTACACTGTTCTGAACTCAAGCAATTGTGCATGATGTGTTAGATTGTTTCCTTGATTTTCTTATGCTTTGCTTGTTTGATATCTACTGGAGTAATATTTTGAGAAACTGTAATAAGAAGTCTATGCAATCTCATATAAAGACCTTCATTCTAGATAAGATTTTGAAAATTAGACTCCTCATTGTTGTTCCTGCTGCTGTTGTGTTGCAGATATTTGAGGTTAGTGACATTGTCATTTTGGATGATGAAAAAGATGTTGGGGCTGCAAACCAACGTCAAGTTGCTGCCCTGTACTGCAACTCAAATTCAGGATTCGAGGTTCTCTCTATCTCTCAAGATCCAGGGAAAACATTTTGAAACATTCTATTTTTTCTCCTAAGAGCAATCTGAATAAATGTCCTTGACTTGTGAATGCTGATTAATATTCGACATCCTACCAGAAAATCTCAAAAGATGTTTTGCTCTGTTCATTTGTCACATAGGATAACCGGAAGTGGAATTGAAGTATCAAATATGTTAAATAACCTGAACTATTTAATGAATATAGTGCCAATACTGCGTATGCATAAGTTTTTGCTCACTAAGTGGTCAACTACATATATCACCTACCAGTAAAGTTTGTGTGACAAGAACAATGAGTTTTCTCCTTCATTCTAATTACTTTTGTTGATAAAAGACTGTTTTTGAGAATCTTGAGTTACATCTGTTGTCTCGTTACCGCTAATTGAAAATAATATGTGTACTGGGCTTATTATATATTACTTGAATGGTAGAGATTAATATTAGATGTCGTTGCACGTTATGTATTGTGAAACTAAGCTAATTGAAAATACTATCTGTATGTTTTGCTTATTATATATTAGTTGAATGGTAGAGACTGATATTATATTTCATTGCACATGATGTATTGTGAAACTAATAGATAATGCAGGTCCCACTTGTTTGTTTGTCTTGGTTCAATTCGATTCCCTGCTGCAACTTGTGAATCTGAACATGGTATTAGAAAGGGTGCTACCACTCCCTCCCCTTGAGGAGGTTTTCTCTCATCTACTCTAGCATCAAGTTTATTTAATGAATATGGGTGAACTACGCCCTCAAGATCTAGCCCACCCAAATGCTATCTGGGCCCTTCTATATCTGATTCTGATTGGGGAAAAGGGGAACACTTAGAATCCTCCAAAATAAATAACTCAATGAAGCTACAGTCATAAGGAGGGGCATCTCTTCAAGTCTTGTCCTGCTCCTCTTCAGAAAATTGAGGAGCTTGCAAGATCTACAGTAGGCCTCGAGGAGCTTCTCGATGAGAATGTTGATCTTCTAATAATGCACACTCGGAAGTGCAGTCTGCATATTGGTCCTTATCTTCTGAACACATTCTCTCTGATGATTGACAACTGCACAATGGAGAGTGGTTATTGGTGACAATTCATCCTTTATAGGTTGCAGGTTGTGGTGATGTCATCATTGATACAAATAAATTTCATGATGTTCTTCATGTTTCGGGTGTTGGACTAAACCTTCTTTCTATTTATTACATTACACGCACCAATAAAATGGTGGAAGTTTGGCCATATTGATGGTTGTAGAGGATATGAATGATGGTATGAAAGTGGTTGCCTTAGGGTATGTGATGAATCTGATCATATGTATAAGTTGGGGAAGATTCCTTCCTTCGGACGGAAAGGTTTTTGTTGCTATGGTAGCAGACGTTGTTGTGCTATGGCATCAATGTATTGGTCATACCAACTTTGGATCTTTGTGAGATATGAGTCGACAACATATCGCCAATGACCTTCCATTGATTGAACCACCCAATGGTGTCTATGAGGGGTGTGTAATGGGTAAACATCATTCGGAGTCCATTTGTAAGGATGAAGCAAGGCGAGCTATTCACATGTGGCTCTGACACACTCGTATGTATTGTTAATGTATTTGCAAGGGTTTGTTAGAATTATGGGTTTAATCTTCACATGTGGCTCTTACACACTCGTATGTATTGTTAATGTATTTGTAATTGTGGCTAAGGCCATCCTTTGCTCATTTATTATCATTTATTGTAATACTAGGAAGTTTTTTAAGGCCATCCGAGTCAAACTTGTACACATAGGCTCATTAATCTCTCTTCTAGGTAGCACCCTATGTGATCTGTGTATAAATACAACATAACTCTCATTTGTATAACACCATCTTTTGATCTTCTTGATCTCTCTTGTAAAGTGTTTAAGCCTAAGGGCAATTCATACTTAGATGCACTTCTTTGTTGAAATTTCTCTCCTTTTTATACTTTTCAAAGTTTAATGAAAAATAGAAATATCACCTCTCTGACTAGAGGTTTCCTGGATTTTACCCCGGTGAATTTTCATCATTAGGGCTGTTATGAAATACAGTATAAAACAGCATTAGAAAGAGTGCTCTCTGCCAAGACCTTACCCTTGTGAAGATCGACGATTGCAATAAAGCGTGGTCATTAGAATCTATGCCTAATCTGAGTGAATCCCCTTTCTAGATAAGCTTAAACTTAATGAGCTCCCAAGATTTCCATATTCTACCATGAATGTGTTGTTTGTCTTTAGTTGAGTTAGGGTAACCATCAGAGTGTAAAGGTTGAGCTAGGGTAACCTAAGTAGGACTTTCCAAGCTTCATTTCCCTTAAGCGCCAAGATGAGCCATTTGGCATAAAGGGGCCCTAGAGTGTGGGTCTTGATGGTTTCCATCCCCCACGTTCTCTGGGTAGGAAGCACAAGTTCCAATTCACATTGTGAAACCCTCTAACGCCATTAGTATTAGGCCATAAGAAATTTCGAAGGACTCTCTCCAATCTTGATAGGTAGTAGTTAAGCGAACCCAAAAGGTGTAATACACATATAGGAGTCAATACTTTGTTACAAATCTGGATTTTTGTGGCTAATGTCATGGGCTTAATGATCCATTTTTTGATATTTATTCCACCCTCTACATGACAACAACCCAAAGATCCTTTGGGAAAATGATATTCCCAAAAACTTAAAGATATGGTTAGGTCAGATCTAGGACCATCCTTGACCAGCTAGTGAGATGGGAAGTTCAATTTTCCTTTGTCTATAGCATTGTATCTTGGTTCATTGAATTTAAACAAATTTGACTTTTTATGCTTTAACCAAAATGAGATACGATTATTAAGTTGATTTTTTTTTCCAAAGAAAAAAATCCATAATTTTATTTATAGTAAACAAAGTTACATAGTCATATACCTCTTGACATTCAAAAAAGTTCCCAACAACCATTTAGAGCAACGCTGTCTTCATACTTGCCTATCTTTAGACATAGCAACAGGCTGTTTCTTTTCCCAAAAAATAGATACATATATCAACATGCTATTTCTTTTCTAAAAAATTTACAAATAATTACATCATAAAATGATAGAGCTGTGATCGGTCCTCAGTCATAATACTTAAAAGGTGTTTCATTATATCCAAAATGCATGTGTAAAATCTATGGAGTGACCATCCTGTAGGATGGAAGTAATCCAGGTACCATGTTCCAATGCCAATCCAGCTTTTGAAAGGCCATCCACTATGTTGTTCTTGTCCCTATATATATGTGAGACAAAGAGATATGTGAGAAAGCTGTCATCTGCATTTGTATATCATCATAAAGGGTCTGTAAGGTGAAATTTTTGATTTGAGCTTCCTTCCTAATCCATTTGCTGACCAAAAGAGATTCATCAAAAAATTGAATTTGTTGGACTCCATGTTCTTGGGCTAGCCGAACAAGTAATTTGAGTGCCATCATTTCATAGAAGTTGTTTGATTCCTGGCCCATACCTGCCTTGAAGGATATACAGTGAGAGGATATGAGATATAAAATTCGTCCAGTGCCTCCTTTGGGAGGATTTCCTTGCGCCACTCCTTGAGGAGGTGCGCTACCTTTGTATGTTGCTGCTGCTGCAGTTGTGGTTGTATTTCTGGTTGCGCTATCACTTGTTCTAGGGTTTATCTGATTGGACTTGCTTTGTGAACAGAATCTATCTAGGTAAAGGTTAGTGTGCTCGGGGGTGGCATATATGAATGCCTATGGTTGGGTGACAATGATGTGACATTGTCTATGGTTAAACGATCATACCAAAAAATTCCAACACCACCCAGAGAACTCCATAAGCCCAACATCTCTTTCTTTCCGACATTTCACTCCAATTCTTTTTTCTCAACACAATTAAAAGATTTCTTGGTTACCTTTTCTTGCATGCAAGTAGATCTAATTTCTAAATAAAAATCATACATAGATCTTTACTTGTGCATGCATGCATTATAGATCTAGAGTGCATGCTAATTTTGCTATCATCAAAGAGCTAGATCCATCATAAAAGTTCTTTTTTTAGCAAATTTTCATTTAAATCTTTCAAGGCTAAAGGGCGTTTCATTTTTTAAGTGCTTTAAATATAAATTTGGCAACCTTAGTGCCATTGTACATGCTGTTTTGGGACAGCAAGTAAAATCACTAAGAAGGCTTGCCATTAGCTTGCTTTCTTAATCTCTAGTTTGCTAATTTATCATAGGTTTTATTTGGTAAATTTTTGTACAATTCTAACACTCTTTTGCAAGTTGTCCAAGGTCATTTTGGGAATCTTTAGTGCTCTTTTACTTGCTGTTTTTGCAGGTTTAGTGAGCAGATTGGAGGAAGTGTTGGCAAATTTTTAAAGATTTGGACCATCCAGGACGTCCGTAAACAACTTTCCTCCATTCTAAACAAATTTCTGAAACTTGTAAGCTTTTTGATCCTCTTTTTATAAAGGATCACAAGCATTCCCAAAAAAGAGATTGTATATCATCAATAAAATCAGTGGGCTACCCAACACCCAATTTCAATCTCCCCAAGGGGGATCAATGTCTTTGGTGTGATTGGTTTATTTACTTTCTTTCTTGCTTTTCTTTATTAACTCAAGGATAAAACA
The DNA here is from genome assembly GCA_010110895.2 of Picea sitchensis. Taxonomy (NCBI): domain Eukaryota; kingdom Viridiplantae; phylum Streptophyta; class Pinopsida; order Pinales; family Pinaceae; genus Picea; species Picea sitchensis. The sequence goes on from SNQJ01S0021986.1 coordinate 310,982, forward strand.
AAAATTGCACCGCAAAACATTCAATTTCTAGATAAATTTAGAGTAGTTTCAGTTTCTAGATTAAAATAGCTTAGATCTCATTTTGCAATTTTCATTCAGAGTTTTCAAGTTGGCAAATAAACCATCCCCTCAACAGCCCTAGTATGTTCTTGACCCTTGCGAACTTGCTCGACCTTGGGTTCCATACAGAACGAGCCCTAGTCATTGTTGAGTAGTTTAATAGGACAATCCAATAGACATTATTGTTCACTTGGGATACTACAATGAACTTGTGTGAAGTCAGGGGGATACTCTCTAGTGATATTTGTTCTCTCCTCGTTGGACCTCCGACATTGTTCTTTGTACACACTTGAGGGATAATCCCTAAAGGGCCAAACATTTAGATTAGATTTACTTTTTGTTTCACACTTTATCCCTAAAGGGCCAAACATTTAGATTAGATTTACTTTTTGTTTCACACTTACATTTTGGCACTCACGAAGTGGCTTGCAATTCATCAAGCCACTTCATGAATTAAACCACTAATTCAACCAATAACCTTAATAATAAAATTTGTCAAGAGCACTTGCAATATACTCCTACAACAACCTTTTACATCTTGCAGCAGCATTTACATTATTGGCATTGGTCTATATTTCTTTTACTTATTGTCATTTAGTTTCAAGTATCAACATTTGCTTCCAGTCTATATCATTTATGGTGAAGTGCTTTACTTGTTTTATATCTTTATCATAAGCAAATTCTATTATTGTGTCATATATGCTGCTAGAATAGTTGCTTTTGCTTTTGTCTTAAATTAAAAATTCTTAGATTCATTTTGTGCTATAGATTACTTAGCCTTAGTTTATTTTCTTATGGACCACCCCCCGGCTTCGGTAGGAGTTGGCCTAGATGGAGGAGTTGAGTGTTGAGTGACAGTATCTGAAATCGAGACTTGCCCCCAAGGACACACCTAGTGGATTGAAGATTTTTTCCACGTTACCCGAGGTGTGTATAAGGTGGCAACACCTATCATATTCATTGCTGCAATTAAGTTCCTTTTGGTACCAAATATATAATACATAACAGCAGTAGAAGTTGAGATGTTTAGTGGGCTGGGAGTTCAACTACTAAGTGTTTGACGAAATGGCACACTATGTTTCCCATGACCAATAATCACCTTGACACACTATTTACATGTCGATAATCAACTTGACACACTATGTTTCCCATGACCAATTGGCTCAACCTAGAAACCTTGTGGGATATTATTAACATTTAATTGAAGCGAGGCATAATATAGTTTCATGAGAACTTCATCTCCCAATACTCATTTATAAGACTACCATACGCTTAGTGAATACATCATTACAAAGTCTCCTCTGTAGGAAGCGCTTTATAATTCCATTGTTATTTCCTCATAAATCGATTAGCCTTTAGCCCGGTGGGCTAGCATTAGTGGTTTGGAGCTGTGAATAGCAAGCAGGAGGATTTACTTCTTTTTAAAGTATGCGGGCCTCACTTGATTTACCTGCTGGGTCAGTGTACAATACTCTATGCTGCCCACTTTACACTGGGTACCATCCTTGGGATGTATTTTGCAAGGAAAAAATTGATTAGCCTTTAATAAATTGTAATTAATTAAACTGGACCACGTTTATTCATTTTAATTGCTAAAGCATTTTAATGTGGGTTATGAACTTGATGAATATTTCATGATGCATTTTAACAAGATTATTGACTACTCATATTAGCTACAAATACAGTGATAAGGGACTAAGTCCTGAGAAAGTTTTGGAACTTATTTGTATTTTGAAAAATGATTGATCTGGATATTTGAGTTCTCTAAATTAGTGGTTTCGTACTATTCTGTTTGGACATACTAATACCACTAACTCTAAATCATTTATTTAGCCCGATTTTTCTCTTATTGATTAGGATTGCAATCCATTTGCAAAGACTACTAGCATTTAATATATCTGCCTTGTCTAGTAGTGCAGCTGCTTTCCGTTCTATTGGAAATTAAAATAAACGTTGCTTCAAAATTTAGTGAATGGCTTGGATGGAACTATAAATAGTGCTTAGAAATCCTTCAAAAGGAAATTGATTTTTTTCTCATATTGAAAGGCAATATTTTTTGAGCTTCCGAGACTAAAAGAATGAATGGAACATAATTTTGAATGGCTGTCCATATTTTCTCTGCTTATATTGTTTTTCAAATCATGCAGATCATTCATGGTTTGGTTGATAGAATCATGGAGGTTGTTGGTGTGCCTTTTGTCTCGGTTGGAGATGATTCGGGTTACTATATAAGGCCATCTCATGTAAGATTTAAATAGTTTTGCACTAGTTAACATGACAAAAGCATATTGATGTAGTTGCTTGATACATTCTAGCGCTAGTCAGGGGTAGCTTGAAGGCCTAATTCCAGTTCTGTTTATGAACAAGCTAGAGATTATCCTTAAGTTATATTATAAACTAATTAGAAGCTTTAGGGACTTAGCTAACGTTGTTCTGTTGCATTCCAATCGAAGGAGCCGGAGTTTTTTCCTGGGAGACAGGCAAGTATTTTATTCAAAGGAAAATCGATTGGGTCATTTGGCATTGTGCATCCCGAGGTAACTCATGTCTTGGTTATCAACTTTCAATGTTATATAGTTTATTGTAAATTGGTTGAGAATTTAGATCAAAAGATCCCTTAGATTTTGTTTACAAGTTGTATAATAAGAACTGCAAGATAATCTTCTTAACATGAAATATATCTCAAGAATCAGTTCCTGAAGTGGTAGTTGCTTTGAATGCCAATGGTACCTTGCAAGTAATGAACAATAAGTCTTGTACAAGAATATTATAGAAAATATTTTTAATTGAAGTCTTATGTTCTTATTCTGTTAGATTGCTGTTGATAGACTTGCATGATATTGGCACCTGTTTGCAACACTGTAGTGCCCTTTTCTGTCACCAAATTTTTTGGAATAGGTTATTTTTGTTTGTACTATGACTGAAATAATGTTGTTTTGTTAAATTAGCTGTTAAGGTTTTAACTTTTATGCATATTGGTGTTCTAGTTTTTCGTTTTTAAAATTTTAAGCATGAAATACGCCTTGGTGGGAGTTACAATAGGAAATATTGTTAGTTTTTATAGCTCAGGAGGTACTCCGCATGTTTGTCTTGTATGCGGAAGTAACCTTGTACTTACACTACTAGACACTTGACTTTGTAATGAAATTTTATAAAGTTGTGATAAAGTGGTTCTTTCATTAAATTGGTCTTTTAATGAAGTGTACCTTTTAATATTAAAGTGACTTTATTTCATAAAGTGCACTTATGTTACAAAGTGAAATTGTACCTTAATATTTTAAGTGATTTATTTTGGAGGGAATGAATCATGTCCCTTGATCTTGTAAAGGCAAGATTAGATCTTGGCCATTGGATTTAGGGTTGGAGAAGGTGATGGGTGACTTTCAGATTATAAGAGAATACCTAGGGTAGTGTGCAAGACAAAAAAAAATACAATGAAAAAGAGATTGAGAGAGATTTTCGAGAGAACTTGAGAGAGGAAAGTGAACAACAAATTTTTGGCACAAATTTCAAGGGAGATAGGGCACATTTCCCAAGGGAGAATTTTTTGTTTTGAAGAGGGTGAGATTTATTGTTGAAGACAGGCCGTACTGTACGAATTGTTAAAGCTTCTGCTATTATTAGGTTACTTTCAATTTACTAGATAACAATAGCATAGATAGGGTCACTGAGAGAAACACAATCACAAGAGTACACAAGCATTTATCCTGGGAAACCCTCAAGGGGAAGAAAACCCAGCAAAACTTCCTTAATATAGATAGCCAATACAATGAACCAAACAACACATAAATTCCTCTCCTAGAGATGTGCCTCTCTTTCTCTTCCTTCTTCCGGCAACTGGTAACTGTAGCTTTCTTCAATACTTGCGCTCTGATGAACAAGTGAGTGTGTGTCCAAATGAGGCGCTAGCCTCTCTTATTTATACAATCTGGCACATGTGAATTGGGGTGTCTTTTCACTGGCTGGGCCGACTTCTCATTCTAGGTGGTTATAACCACTTTAATATATTCTGGGGCCGACTTTTCATTTAGCTTATTACAATTAGGGTTTGACCAATCCGCAAAAGGGGATTTGGTCAATTACAATGCCCGACATGATCAATCCACAAAAGGGGATTGATCTAATCAATAATAAATATATTTTATCTTTATCCACAAAAGGGGATAGGAATATTCTTTGCAGTTACAGAATATTTTAACACTCCCTCTTAACAAGAAGGATATTCTTTATCTTTTGATAGGCCACTGGATGTCAACATCAAATAGGTAACAACATCCACTGGATAACATCATCAACTGGGCAACATCATTAATTGGATAACATCATCAACTGGGCAACATCATCAACTGGATAACATCATCAATTGGGTAACATCATTAACTGGATAACTGGAGGCATCCACTTGGTCATCTGGCATCATGATCACTGATTGGCATATCTATAAATCATCGGAAGTTTTGTTTCTCTTTATCTTCGTGCAGAAGATACTCTTTCTTTCTTTCGACTTCACGCAGAAGATACTTCTTTCTTATCTTCACACAGAAGATATCTTATCTTCACACAGAAGATATTCTATGAGTTTTTCCATTCCTTTTATGTTCTCCCTTCTCTTGTAGTCATCTATCTCACCCATCCACTGGGGAGGACTACTACCATAGCTTCACTCCTAGTCATCCCACATGAACCAGAGAAGCTAAGATGCTAGCCTGGGCAAGACTAGACTCCCTTTCCATGAGCCACGCAGGATCACGACACAAACCTCAAGAGCCAACTAACCATTCCACATGGTCAAGGTTTGTGTTCCAGGCTACTCAATCCTTGGCCAAAGGAGAGTATCTGCTCGCTGCCCCTTGGAGAAACATCCACATTCCTCTCTATGAGGGTTGTCACACCCCTCTCTACAAGGGTATTCTAGCATGTCCCTAGAGTATCCAAAACTCAACACTTGGACAGAGGCCAACCTTGGCAAATTTCTCATTCCCCTTCTTTATGAAGGTCTCTTTCTTCTCTACGAAGGTCTCCTCTTTTCCTTCTCTATGAAGGTCTACCTGTGGGATTTCTCTTTCCTTCTCTACGAAGGTCTTTTCTCTTTCTCCTTCTCTACGGAGGTCTAGCTATGGGATCTGAAAAAATCTCTTGTGGTCCAAAACCTTTCCATGGTATAATACCATGCTACCCATCTGCTGGGCACCATCCATCTACTAGATAACTTTCATCTTGATCAAAATATCTGGGCACCATCCATCTGCTTTTCTAACTGCATCAAATCACGATCCTTCATTTTGAACTCGGAGACATGGCTCCCTCTTGCACCAAGCTAATAGCTTCTAATCATCATCCTTGAAGTTTTCTTCTTTAATATCCTGGGTGCCTTCTTGAGTTCGAATATTTCTTTCTTTCTGTCTTCATACTGGATCAACCTGCTCCCTCTGCATCTATAAGAACGGTACTGGAGCACCCTGTAGTTACCTGCATCTCATCCACTATATCTGAGTATCCATCTTGTTCTTCATCTTGAATATTTCTGTTTTGCATCTTTAGGAACCTCCTGCTCCTATATAAATATCGGATATTGTCTGGTCTTTACTGATTGCTGCCATATCATATGTCCTTCTCGTGTTGTCTAACTTTTGCAAGTCACGTCATAAGTTCTTTTTTCCAAGACTTGTAAACTTACTTACAGTATGCTTTCTTTGTCACTCTCATGAGTGATCATACATGAAATAAATATTTTATCTCTTTCTTCATCCTCTTCTTTGATACTTCCTTCATAAGTTTGCATAGACATTGAAATGAAACGAGGTTAATTAACATTTTCACAAAAAACTAACTTGTGATGAGAAGGTATTATAGTAAACAAGATGCTAAAAATAAACATGAATACTTATCTTTTGTTTTTGTGTGGGGAGGCTCTACGGACTCCACCATTTGCTGTCTTTATTCAGATCAACTATCTTCAACTCAAAGTACATAATCCTTAATTTTTGTTAAAGCTTTCTTTGAGGGAGGAGATTCCTCTTCTTTTGCCACATGTGCTTGATACTTTCTTTTTCCTTTTCCTTGAGGAAAGTCATAGGAAAAGTGTCCCAACTATTGACAGTTGTAGCATCTGATCTTTGAAACATCTTTCTTCTTGTCTGGAACTCTTATGGAGTTAGCTTCTTTATTGTTCTTCCTGAAGGAACTTCTTTTGTTTTTTTGAGCTGTAAGAGCTTTGTCTTCATCGACAATTAATCTCTTATGTTGGTCTGCAAGTCTAGATTCTTCGTGTGTGCAATCTGCCCATAACTTATCAAACTTGGGTAACTTGCTTCTTGCACACACTCCTTGTACAAAAGGAATCCAAAATGTTGGAAACCCATTTAGGATTGTGGTTACAAGCTCCTTGTCACTAATGACATCTCCAATAGCTGCAAGCTGATCTCTGATCTGAGAAACTCTTATAAGGTAGGATGTGATAGATTCTGAGTATTCCATCTTCATATTACGAAGCTGATTTCTTAAGGTAAGATTCCGGCTGATGTCTTTGCTTTCATATAACCTACTGAGTGCTTCATACATTTGCCTTGCTGTTTGTAGTTCAGATATATGAGGGATCAAGTGATCCTTCACTGAATTTGACATGATTCTCTTTGCTCTCTTTTCATTCTTCTTATGCTTGGTCTTTTGCTCTTGTTCATCTACAACCTATGCTTCCAAGATCTGAAGTTTCTAGATCCTTCTAGTCTGTCTTCTACCGTCATGCTTCCAACCTATGCTTCCAAGATCCTTCCAACCTATGCTTCCAAGATCTGAAGTACTCTTTCGGTCATTGACACATCTTGCTCAATATGAATCTGTGGAGCCCACCAATCAAACTCCATCCCCTCTCAGATAGTCCAGACCATAATCCACTGTACCACAAAGGTACCTAAGCACATGTTTTGTTGCCACCAAATGCACTCTCCTAGGCTCCACTATGAACTTACTAAGAGTGTTGACAACAAAGCAAATATCTAGCCTACTATTGACCAAATACATCAAAGAACCTATCAACTGACGATATAAAGTGGAATCAACCAACTGTGACTCAGAAGCATGAAGCTTCTTCCAGTTGGTAATCATGGGAGTGGTCATGGGCCTATAATCCTCCATCTGGAATCTCCTCAGAATGTCACAAGCATACTTTCCTTGTCCCAGGAAGATATGTCCAGGCTCCTGCCAAACCTCCAATCCCAAAAAATAGTTCATCAATCCAATATCAGTCATCTCAAACTTTGAAGCAAGGCTCTCCTTGCAGCGAGTGATGAGTCTCTCTGCCCCTGTAATGAAAAGATCATCCACATATAGCAAGACTATGAGAGGATCCTCTCCAACCACAATGAAGTATAGGTTGGGATCCGCCTCACTCTTCTCAAAGACCAACTGCTGCAAGTAGGCATCAATCCTCGAATACCAAGCTCTGGGAGCTTGTTTCAGCCCATACAATGCCTTTTTCATTCTACACACATCATACATGAGAATCTCTCCCATGCACCTCAAAGCCCAATGGCTGCTCAATGTACACCTCCTTCTGTATGAGACCATTCAGAAATGCGGTCTTCACATCCATCTGGTGGATCTTCCAACTCATCTCTGCTGCAGCAGAGATCACTGACATGATCGAAGTATATCTAGCAACCGGTACGAAGGTCTCATCCTAATCAACTCCCTCAACCTATGAGAACCCCCGAGCCACAAAGAGAGCTTTGTACTTCTCAATGCTACCATCTGCAACATACTTGAGTTTATAGAGCCACATGGAAGTCACCACTGACTTCCCCTCAGATCTAGGAACAATCTCCCAAACATCATTCTTCATGATGGAATTGTACTCTTCCATCATGGCATCTCTCCAAACCTGGCAGACACCAACAACCTCCTCAAAAGTGGAAGGCTCATAATCCCTGATACTGCTCATGATCGCGATGTCGCTGTAAAATCTCTCAGGAGGTTTACTCTCCCTCACAACCTGCCTGAGATTCACCATTGAACCCTGTGCCTCCCTCAAAGTATCCTAAAGCCACTTGGGCTTCCTCCTCTCTGAAGTAGTGTCGCGTGGAGGGGACTGTTATGAACATAAATATACATATACCATAGATATTCATAACATAATAATTAATAAATAATAATTATTAATAATGAAAGGTCATGTCTCAAAGGACATGACTATTGGTAAAGGGCACCCCTGCGTGGGTATATAAACGAACCCTCATT
>SNQJ01S0021986.1:328752-363570 GCA_010110895.2 Picea sitchensis
ATCAAGGACAATACATATTATATTACATCAATCATCAATCAATCACTTGACATCAATAAATGACATCAATCAATCAAACCATTGGCATCAATGAAAACATGATCCAACACCATGGGTCGGGGCTAAGCCCCAGCCAACCCCCTTTCCGTTTAATACTACGAACAAAATTAAATGCAATGTAATCCATATTCCTTACAAGGAATGAATGGCGGCAAGTTGGTTATTGGAGTTTGTGAAAACACTATGCGAAGGAGAGGTCCGGGGGTCGAACCCCGCGGCCTCCAATATTTTGTATATAGAACTCCTTAGCCAACCAGTGAGTGACATGTGGTGCCCTTGGATTTGGCCACATGTCCTCCTATTATAGGCCACCCAATGACATGTGTCAACATCCGACTCGCCCAAAATCGACCAATCAACATCTGCCATATAACCACCGTACGACCCGTACGGTCCTGCCATGTCACCGTACGGACTGTATGGACAGGTACAGTCAACATCCAAAATTTTTGCCTGTTTGGCTTGGTGAACAGATCGCGATATCTTCTCCATACGGACTCCATTTGAGAAAGTAAATATACCACTGGAATCAGGAAGACAAGACGGACGCAATGGCACTGTTTTCGTCGCATTCCGAGCACTTTGAAAATTGAGCAAAATTTGATCCACTGATCAAGTACACACATGCAGGCCTTGTGCAGGCCACGTGTACCTATGTAGGTCTCGAAAAACATAGTCAAGCAAAAGTCAGGGAAAGCTGGTATGGAAAACCAGACTCCCTACTAGCTTAGACTTTACACAAATGAAAAGAAAAGACAGGCCATAAAAACTAGTCTTTAAACTACCCAAAAACTAAATGAAATTCCAGGAACCCTAAAGAGTCTTTCCCCAGTATGGTCGCCAATTTTGTTGTTGGGGAAAAAAACCCTACGAACTAGCAAATAGAGTTCATACTTTTCATGCAGATATGACTGAATATAAATTACTTTCTACCTACATCCCTAGATTTAAATCCCCTTTTCTTAGTAAATGCAGGGAAAGATCCACCTACCTTGTTACCGGCATTTGATGTCGATCCTCCATTATGCTTGATTACTTGTTCGCAATACTCCTTCCAAAGCTAACTTTCATTCAAGATGAGCAACAAACATTCATGCATACTACTTATATACTAACAGGTTAGAAATCAAACATAAAAGTTCATGAATTGAGACAGGAAAAGCATTCTCTTTATTACTTAAAATGAGTCAACTTACAAAAGTTGAGACCGGCCACCGCTCCTTGAACCTGATCTTGGGCTCCTCTTCCTCTATCCTTCAACTAATTTTCTTTAAATCTCCTTTGGCATTAGGAAAGGCTAAAGGGTTGGGACAATGGAATACGTAAATGGGCAGAGTTTCTTTGCTATATTTTTCCTCCTTCCAAATGGTACCCCTATCCCTTCTTTTATAGGCTAGAAGGAGCTAGGTATTTGGACAAACCCTCGACCATGCATGGCCGGGAGTTTTAGTTAACTCACCCATAGATTTTTGTTTCGTCGACAACTTTCCTTTTTTCATGCTTTTGTCGGTCCACGCGGGCTGTTTTGGGTCAGCTAGCGTGTACACGCGTGCAGTAATGGGTTAGGGAACATGGGCCTTTACACAAGAGGATTTTCAAAGAGTTGTTCAACATAAGTTTGGAAAAGAAGGGATATGAGTTGGCCTGATGCCAGGTAAGCATGTGTGGTGCAATTTAGGGTTATAACAATAGCTCAAGAAGTGAAAAGGATTCAAGAAAAATTGCCTCAAGTAGAAAGGAAATTATTCACTTTCGAGGTAAATGAAATGATTGATCCCTCAAGGTTTTTGGTGGAATTATTGGATATATGCAACCAATGTATTGAACATAGAAAAGAAAGCATAGCTGGGAGCCGGTGAGAAAACGTGCAATTCCCTTTCCTTTTTCCCTCTCCACCTTCTACCTTCCAACAACCACTTATCTCATTAACTCGCATTCTAATCTCCACTTACCTCCATTTCATTATCATACACTCGTCCCATTATCATTATTTACATAGATGGTTACTTTTTCCTATGACCATTATCCATTCCTTGATGAACCATGCAGAGCTATCCATCCGATTATCCTTATCCCTTGATCTCAACTGTGATTCATTGAATTGTTGAACATAGCTAGAGGGACAAATGGAAACAAGCTAAAACAACCAAGACAGTATACCAAATCGTTAAGGTGGCCTACATGACATCTGTATTCAGCCTAAAGGACTAAGGAAAAGAGGCATTTTTTCCAGCGGATGAAGAGATAGAGGAGAACACCAGTGGAGCCCATCAAATTTTAGACACTGTTTTCTTATTCAGATATATGTTATTTTCATTAAATATTTTAAGAAGTCCAACCGTTTTGAGTTGTGACAGATTTTGTATAAGTACATAGATTCAAGATCTATTCATGACTGCTTCTTGTCAGATGTAATAGATAAACTCTCTTTTTTGAGTATTAATACAAGTGCAGACAAAGATTCTAATTTTTGTTCAGTTTGAGTTATGTGTTTCTCCTGTATTTCCATATCTTTGAATTTCTTTATGCGATTCCTTGATAAGCGATTGATTGCAAATTAGTATTACAACTGTTGTAATCATAGTATATCATCAATTCATTAGGTAAGAAATTTTTCCTCTGTATTTACTGTGAGTAAGACAAGACCTACAAGATGCATGAATTACTGCATTTTATATCCTGTTCAAGGGTGCATTCTCTACTTTTCTTCTGTTGCAAACAAGGTGAGACTCATCTGCAATTGATGCCTAGCTTTGTTTAACAATTTTGTAACTTTTCTTCACACCATTTGATATTATAATTGTGACTCAGACAACAGAATACAACCTCTATCATGTCCTATTATTAATTTCATTTAAGGATAATTTCTTGTATAACTAAAGGTATGAAAAGAACTTTTTAAAACATTCTCTTCAAACATTCATGATCCTTGACATTACTCTTTGAGCCTTAGGATTAATCTCAGGACCAACACAAATTTTGAAAGTAAGCTGGATCTTGAACTCTCTTGGAAGTACGAATGTTCTCCTTAATTTATTGGGCATCTTCAAATAAGCATGCTAAGGATGAAGACTTCCTTTCTCTCAGGAGAAGGGCAAGGTCTTGATACTGAGCCATAACATAGAACACCATGGCAACGATCTCTATAGGCCGGATATCCAAAGGCATGTTATGATAAATGTTGTAGAACCTTCTATTGAAGACAGACATAAATTCGTCTTCGCCTCTCCTCAAAGCATACAAATCAGCGAGGTACAAATCAAGAGACTTGTTCTCACCCCAATACTTTGAAAAAGCACTGGACAACTCGATCCAAGAACCAATGGAATCAACTCTCAAATCCTTAAACCATACTGCAACATCTCTAAACAAATATCTGGAGAATAATGCCATAATAACATCATCATGAATAATCTCGAATTGATCAACAAAATTTTCAAAGTCCCCTAAATGCCTCTCAGCTGTGACATGATCCTCTCCAGAAAAATGGGGAAGATACTCAAGGAAATCAAGAGGATAAGAATGAAGGAGGTATGGCAGCCTTAAAGGTTTGGACATCTTCATCCTGATTCTAGTTTGAAAAGTGGTGGGATGAACATGAGGATTAACAAGCCGATGGGAAGGCTCAATAGTCACTGAAGATAATGATATCTGAGAAATTTTTGCATTGGTTTCTATTTCCTGAAGGTTACAAGAGTGATCAGATTCAGGAGGGATTTGAATGTAAAGCTCATATTTATGAATAGGTTGAGGTAAAGATATATGATCAACATCAACAACATAAGGAAGCTGCAAATTTTCCTCTTGTATGGGTGGATATACAAAAGTAGGTTGATGATCATCCACATAAACAAAGCACAATATGATCCTCTTAATACATGAAGGGAAAAGAAAAAATGAACAGATAAAGATAAAAAAAAAAATCATGAAGAAAGCTCATGAACTGATACCTAGATTTTCCCTTATGCCTTTTCATCTTTCTGTCAACTGGATCCTCCCCAGTGGATTTTTTGATTGTGGAGTCACTAGGAAGATTGTTACAGTTGATTTCTGTGTCCTTCCTTTGTCTGCCATCAAAAGTCAGATCTGTGTCATTCTCCCAGGGAAACTAGCTCACTTCCGTTCCCCAAAAACGATGCCAATTTGTTATCACTCCAAGACTCACTCCCTGACTGTAAAGGGAACGAGCTTGGTAACATAAAAATGATTTATAAAATCAAGGATTAGATCAGAGATCAACAATATCAGATGGATCAACTATATGACTGTCAAAATTTGTACCTTACGAGACTATTATGAAAGTACTCTAGCAAGCTTGGATCCAATGAACTAATCAAATGTTTATAATATATAATGGACATGGAAGAAATTACTCTAATCAACAGAGTCACACACACATCAAAGGTATGTATGTCAATCCAATTAAAACAATCAGAAATATATACTTGCAGGCCTAAACCATTAATGTAATAAAGGAGAGACTTCCCTGTTGGCCCTTGACCAAGTTATGGAGAACTTGGGTCATGTTTGACCAATTTTAGGGCTTCAACAGGTTGGTCAAAGGCGGAGTGCTAGACGAAGTGGATATCATGGGATTCCACCCCCTTTTGTGGGATTTTTGGGTTTAGGGCTTATGTAATGGGTATGGGATGTCGGCCCATGGGTTTACCCATGTTTAGGCCCTTTTGTAATGTATAAATAGGAAGCTGGGCGATGTAAGTAGGGGGTTCTAAGGGTGATATCGTGCTAAGTGAAAGTAATGTAAGTAGTTGATCTACGTGATTAAATTAGCTTTGTGAATACTGTGTGTTGAGAACTTGCAGAGCTGAGTGCAAGTGATTGTAAAGAGGCTTCGTGTTGTGCCAAGATCGGGGAAGGGGCAAGGTGCGCGCATATATCCTGTTATATGTAGAGTTGGTTTTGAGGCTCTATGCTTGTAGGAATATTGAAAGAAGATAATAAAAAAGAAGAAGAGTTGGTGGACGTAGCCCCACGCTGGGGTGAACCACGTATATCATGTGTTATGGTTTCTTTGTGCATTATGGTTGTTATGTTATTGTGATTTATTCTTAAGTGTCGTAATCTCTAAATTGAATGCAATTGATATAGTAGCTTAGTGCTTAGTAATGTGAATGAATGTTATATTTGATCTATTTTTATAGGCTAAGTTCTTGGATGTGTTAGATCTTGTTGAATACTGCACTGTTATGTAATTAGGGTTTGGACCTGTGATGTAATTAAGGTTAACTACTAAGTGCTATGTCAAGTAATGTGATCACAGATCTGTGCCCAACTAGGTTGTAGACACTTGAGTCCTGCAACCATCCCTGCCTCTACCTCAGGTGAGACTTCATCTGCTTCGCAGGTGTTGCCGAAAGGGCCAGTATTTAGGGTTTTGTTGGTGTGTTGTTGAAGTGTTGAACCCTAGGTCTGCCCTTGTGCCAACAAATGGTTCTGTTACCGGGACCTGAAACTGTGATTGTTGGGAACTGAAGAAAAGAGAAATCTCTATGCATAGATCTGTTGCTTTAGGGTGCAGTACTCTACTTGAATTGCGAAGCTCTATGCTAAGAAAAGAAGACCGATTTGAAGAAAAGAGGTAAGATCTTAAAGATTTGTGCTCTGATAAAGGTAATATAAGTGAAATTTTTTGTTTTGAAAGAATGGATCTAGGTATGTTTGATAGATTCTATCCTAGTCTGAAAACTAGGGTACAACTAGAAGAAAGCAGATTTGATATGAATAGATCTGATAGGACTAGTGAAAGATATATTATTCCTATGCATAGAAAGAACTGTTGGATTAACAAGTGGATGCAAGATCCTAGAAATAATTTTTTGTAGATCCACCACTGTGATCCCAGTGCGCAGTATAGGAAAGGTTGGGTATCGTTCAAGAGAAAGAGAAGATTGACTCTTTGTTATAATTGCAGAAGACCTGGACATATTGCTAAGGAATGCCCTGGTCAAGGTCCTATTTGCCTTTGTTGTAAGGTTACTGGACATGAAGTTTTATATTTCCCTAGAATGATTGCTAAATTTTAAAAGATCAACATGAGACAAGAAGACCACGAGAAATGCCAATAGACTAAGAATATGATCAAGAATCAGAGACTGTATTATTACAGATGAAAGAAACCTTGAATGATCACAAAGACATTAGTTTATCAGAGATTTTCAAAGAGAATGAATGCTTAGAAACACGAATAGGAGACTTCGACATAGACCGTGTCCTGGATGAGGAAACACATGTGAATATCATAATAGAAAGAACTTGGGAAATTTTGGGAAAGCCTGTTATCGTTCCTTCATTCGGAGGAACAAGATTATTTAAAGGAAAGTTGATAAACCTATGTTTAAGACTTAACCAGATACCTATGAGTGCTCATGGCAATTATACATAAGAAGAATTTGAGGTCATTAAGTTTGTCGAGAACAACACCCCATTTTCTATTTTTCTAGGAAAAACTTGGGTTGAGAAAGATCAGATACGAAGGAAACAAGAAGAGGAAGATCTAGAACAAAAAAAGTAAGAACTAAGAGATTTCATGGCTAGGAGAATAACGCACTTAATAGAATAACAAGAGGACAAGTCGAAGCAACTAAGGACCAGAGACTTGGCTGTCGATATTGAAAGAACACAAGAAGACTTGAAACACTTGTCCATACAGAAGAGTAGAACACCTACCCCAGAAAAAGAAGAAGTATTAATCTTGAACCCTTTAAAACACCCTCAACAATGCGAAGTTACTATGGCAAGAGGAGATAAAAAAAATAATGGAAAGAGGAACCAAGTGACTCAAATCACAGGGAAGAAAGCAAGGAAGCTCAGTAAGAATAAGGAAAAGCTAGAAAAATTGTAGGAGGTTCTAGAGAAGACTTCGCCGAAGGAAAGTTTGCAGAATTGGAAATTCGTTGGGATATCATAACAACATAGATTGGCACTTCGCTGCGACGAAAAAATATGACCGTTGGAGGCATCCCGACTGTTAGAACGACACTCCAGAACAACTAAGAAACATTGTTATTGTCAGAACGTTCGCCCTTGAACTATTGGGACCGCGCCATAATGGATGGAACTGCATTGATTGAGGCATTCCTGCCCATTGGAAGAGTTCGTTATGATGTTTCCTATTTATCCCATCGAGAATTGCACTGAGAACACTTTTTCCAATTGTGATTATCCAAGTCCATAGAGAACTAGTTTCTTTCGCATAGTGCCTATTGAGAGCTCGCCATCCATTCTGTTACATTGAGTGTTTGTTCAACGAATGAAGATATCAGATCTCAAGAATGCATGTCGAAAGAAATTAGCGTAGTAGAAAAATTCATCGAAGAGATCCTAATAGACCTCATGGCTAAGAAGGTGATGTCCACAGGTGTACAAGCTTCGTCGACAAGAGGAGTGAAAGAATCCCCATCGACTGCATGTTGATATGGGACATCCCGAACTGCGACAAAGAAATGAACCAAGCATCATGATGACTTGGTGAACACGGAGCTCATCCCATCCATACTGCCTGACTACATTCTGCCTCTGGCTGGCATGGTGAGTCGTGATAATGTCCTGAGGGACTTTGACTACACCTTGGTCACTGCGTACCTCTCGAAGAGGATACACGCAGTAGGACCACAATTAGGACATATTATGATGTTGAAGATCAATGAATTCAACTTGGTAGATCGAAAGAACCATGAAATGCTCGCCCCACACAAGTATTTGACCAAGACAATAGGGAAGATGCTAAAAATCATCCCCCAGCCATGGACCATGGACATCGCGTGGTTCACCATCCTGAACGTAATGAAGATACCCCACTTTGGAAGGCATCAGGAGGTTAACGTATGTGTTAAAATCCTGCTGTCTTTCTTCCATGGTGGTTATCTGTGGCTGGATAGGCGTATCACAGTAGATATGGCGTTGATCCATCAAATCACCGGATTAAGCGTGCAAKAACAAAACCCACAAGAATTTTATCCATGGAAGGCTGCAGATCGTGCCCTGGCACAAAGAATCAAACATACCTATGGTGATGTGGATAAGGGGAAGCAAGGCTACAAGGTAGCCTCCATCCAGAATGGCGCAGTGCACCTATCCTCCCAATTGATCATTGGTAAGCTAGTAAGGAAGAACAGACCCACGCAGGTCACGAGGTTCATTGTTGACCTCGTGGGAAAATGCATTGAAGGGCTACAAATGAACTGGGTGAGCTACCTCGTCAACCAGTTAGAAAAACATTGTCACAAAGCTTAGGATTAGGGCTATGAGTTCCATTTCAGTTGGCTACTAATCCTCATCGCCTTCATTGCTTGGGAGATGGCGAAAGGTGCGACCTTCCCTGAAATTGAGCCATCTGAACCCTTAGCTGCAAAGTTCACTGCGCTCTAGTATTCAAGCGACATGGCTAAGCAATGGTATTCAAATGTGGTGCTCCACACCTATTACCTGCAATTGATGAGGGCTACTGAGTCTTTCCCTCGTATGACGCCGAACACCCTACACAGGTTCAGGCCATTTGTGAAGTTCCACGTAGATAGACATTTTATTTATATCACTGCGCATGGAGACGAACATAAAGAAGAGCTTCAATCCTACTATAAGCTAACAGAGGAGGACCTAGAATAAATAACTAAGGAATGGCTTGCAGATCTCCTCATACCAGTCGACCAGGAAAAATTGTCTGAACCTGACCTCATTGGAAGTCTTGTGGTCACTGTTGAAGAGTATGATGCACCCAGCAATAGCAGAAGGAAGAAGAAGGAAGAGGTAAAGAAACTGAACATCACATCAAAAGACACTGCTTCAGACTCACCTTGAGGAGGAGGAGGTGATGAAGTAGAAAAAGAAGAGGACAAAGGGGAAGAAGATAAGCAGAAGTAGGGCGAAGTAACACCACCTAGATATCCCATTGATGAAGCTGAGACATCCAAGAAAAGAAAGGTTTCCCCCACGAAACCTTCATCGTGGAAGAAGTCCAAAGCTAGTAAGCCCAAGATGCAGTCTGTGCTCATGGTGGATGACATTGACCTCATCATCATCGCCGTATCAGATACATCAGAAGATATTCTATAGTGCAATGAAGAAAAACAAGAAACCATGTATGATCACATTGAAGAAGAACTGAAAGGGCTACATCAAGCCCTCTATTCCAGCCGCGCAGTGTCTACTATGCCTCCGCCATCAGAAGGAACAGAGTTGGGAGATGAATCTGCCCAGCTACGAAAATTAGCATATGGGAAGGAAGCTCGCCTTCATTGTGTCCAGGAGGAAAAAGAACAAGCCACAAAAGAACTGAAGAAAGCAAAAGAGGAGGCCATAGAGAAATGTTGGGTTGCAAAACAAGAAAAAGATGATCTCCAGGCGAAGTTTGCAGAGGATAGAGCTCAAATACAGAAGGAGAAAGAAAATCTACTCACAAAGAAGATTGGATTTAAATAAGAAGTCACTAGAGCACTTCGCTCTATGACAGGCTTAGAACAGATGGAAGAAGACCCAGTGGGGAGTCAAGTGGGGAAGATGGATGAAGCCATTCAATAACTCCAACAAAGAGTCACATAACTTGAGTTACAAATAGTACCAAGAACTTTGCAGGAAGTGCGCGACCAAAGAGAATAAATTTCCCGAAGCATAGTCCAGAGATTCAAGGCATTGGCCTTAAAATGAAAACATCTCAGTAGTTGAAGTGCGCAGACCTACGAGTGCCTTGCAGAGGACCCTGAACTAAGGACACTAGAGTCACAACTCCAGGAGGCAAAGAAACAAGAAGCAATAGTGAAAGTGCAGTTGAAGCCATTGTCAGTGGTCGAGAGGATGAAAAGAGACCAAAAACAATGCATGGTTTAGCAACAGGTCCATGCCATCCAGAGCAAGGTCATGGAAGTGACCCAGAGGCTCCAGCCAGTGCAGGATGAAGCTTGCACACTTTTTGAGGAAATTGAAGGACGAGGTGTAGAACTGGAACAAGTGGTCACTACAATAGAACATCGATTAGAAGGACCTGTAACTGAGAAGGTTATTCAATATTTCACCGAGTAGGAGGCTCTGGCTAAGCAGCAGGTCAAAGAAGCTCGGGCTAAGCTCGAGGCTTTCGAGGTAGAGTTACCCAGATCAGAGTGACTCGGGACAAGTCACAGGTGAGTGTTGGGGGCCTATTGGCTCTTGACCAAGTTATGAAGAACTTGGGTCATGTTTGACCAATTTTGGGGCTTCGAGAGGTTTGTCAAAGGTGGAGCACCAAGCGAAGTGTAGATCGTGGGATCCCTCCCCCTTTTGCGGGATTTTTGGGTTTAGGGCTTATGTAACGGGTATGAGATGTTGGCCCATGGGTTTACCCATGTTTAGGCCCTTTTGTAATGTATAAATAGGAAGCTATGCGATGTAAGTAGGGGGTGCTAAGGGTGATATCATGCTAAGTGTAAGCAATGTAAGTAGTTGATCTACATGATTAAGTTAGATTTGCATACTGTGTGTTGAGAACTTGCAGAGCTGAGTGCAAGTGATTGTAAAGAGGCTTTGTGATGTGCCAATCTCGGGGAAGGAGGATCTAGCGAGGTGTGCGCAGATCTCCTGTCCTATGTAGAGTTGGTTTTGAGGCTCTATGCATGTAGGAATATTGAAAGAAGATAATAAAGAAGAAGAAGAGTTGGTGGACGTAGCCCCACGTTGGAGGTGAACCAAGTGTATCCTGTGTTATGGTTGTTTTGTGCATTATGGTTGTTATGTTATTTTGATTTAAGATTAAGTGTCATAATATCTAAATTGAATGCATCTATTATAGTATCTTAGTGCTTAGTAATGTGAATGAATGCTATATTTGATCTATTTTTATAGGCTAGTGCTTGGATGTGTTATATCTTGTTGAATACTACGTTGTTCTATAATTAGGGTTTGGACCTGTGATGTAATTAAGGTTAACTGCTAAGTGCTTTGTTAAGTACTTTGATCACAGATCTGTGTCCCAGCTAGGTTGTAGACACTTGAGTCCTGCAACCATCCCTGCCTCTACCTCGGGTGAGAATTCATCTTCTTCCTAGGTGTTGCCAAAAGAGTCGGTAGTTAGGGTTTTGTTGATGTGCTTTTGAAGTGTTGAACCCTAGATTTTCCCTTGTGCCAACACTCCCTCAATCATTATGTGAATGAAGCTGAAGTAACTCAGACCAGTTACTTATGACACAAGCATACATAAATAGATATGAGAAAGAAATTATGATATCATTCATGAATCTACAAAGAATCCATAAGTACATTCATATATGTATTTTAAAACACAAGACTTCTCGATTCTATTAAGTGAAAAATAGTCTGAAATACTGAACCCCCCCGCATTACAATTTCTAATATATATATAAAGAATACATATATGTTATAGATCCTAAAAGGATGGATATAAAAGCCATTTGGCATATCTAAACTAACTTATTATTTGCAAGAGAATAGGATAAGAGATCCTATTTTTAAGGACTAAGAATCCTTATTGAAAAATAGCTTCAAGTGCCAATCAAGCCATCTTAGAGAAGATCAAGGCATTCTCGAACCATCTTCACCACCTGGAGCATGACTCATCAAAAATAGTGAAGGAAAAGACAAAATTGACCAAGTCTACCACCTGTGAATGAGAAAATCATGCATCTCTCATGCTTGAACATTTTTAATAATCTAGATAATAATATGACCCTGCATTCTTCTTTTAACTATCGATCTTCTTCCTTAATATCAAAATCAAAGTAACGGTTCCTCCAGCCTCTGCTACCAACCAACTTAGAGGGTTGAGACTCAAGGGTTATACCCTTTTCTCTCACAAATCTAGATAATGCAATAGATACCAAGTTACAGACTGTTGTTTCTGTTGGACTTGAATATTCAATAATATCTATGCAGAGGTTAGAAGATTTGATGGGTTCCAGATTCTGCTGAATGCTTTTCTTGTTACAGGTGTTCTTGAAGAGAATGTATGGATTGCCTTTTTCTACCTGAACTTCTAGAATATAAAAACAAAGCTTCCAGAATATAAAAACAAAGCTTCCAGAATATAAAAACAAAGCTTCTGTTCCTGTACAACCTTATTTTCCTTACCCTCTGGCTCATATTTCATGTACATTTTTTCAAAAATCTTCACCCCAACAGTTAGCAATACTAGGATATTCATTGGGACAAAACAATGACCATGTAGAATTCTCCTGGACCCTTTTCATAAAGAGTTCTGCCACCCAAAGTGCAAAAAACAGATCACATGCCCTATTTTCTTCCTTCCCACGGTTCTTCCTCAACTCTAGAAACTCAAAAAATCTACATGCCATGGATCTAAGTACATGGCAAAGGAACCTTTCCTCTTGCCTCCACCTTGATCAACATATCGAGCAGTATCATTGAATACCCTCATTATTGGCACAATACCATTGGATGTGCCATTTGTTCCTCGGGTATAAATACCAGTTGCATGAATGTTATGCACTGAAACACCCAGTCCTTTAGCTGATTTTCTTATTACAACACATTCATTTAGATTATCATATATCCCCTTTATCATCTTTCATGCAAACAAGGAATCAACTACTCAACTTTGGCCTCAGTGTCCCAGTATTGAAAATTTTAGGAGAAGTATGGGTGAACCAGCGTTGTGACATTAAATGGTAAGTTTTGATAGCTGAATCAATGTCATTCTTATGAATCCCTCCAACAACCCTCATTAACATATGCTGAGGCCTCTCAATAACAACTTCATTGTTTTTTAAAAGATACGATCTCTCCAATGTCTTAAAACCAAAGTAGTCATAATCCAAATCCCTATAATAGATGATTTCACTTTCCAGACGAGTTTCATTCTTCATAATGATTTCATAAACATCATCTGCAATCAAAGGATCCTTCAAACCAGATCTTTTATTGACGTGCGCATACATTTCCTTTATCGTCTCAAAGAATGAATTCTTTGTATTCTTGTGAAGATTGGAAACTGTGATTCTGGCAGCCAAATGTGCATAATCAGGATGGTTTGCAGTCATGGAAGCAACAATTTTAGCAACCAACTCATCCAACTAACTGGTAGTGACACCCTTGTAAACACCAACACAAACCTTTTGCACAACCAACACAGGATCACAATGATCCATATTAAGCCCATAGCTCAACTTCTTCAACCATGCAGTGCTCATGGCTGTGACTGTCTTTAACATCAACGCAGAGGGATTTTGCCTTAGAGTTCAAAATAATCAAACAAGATTTTCATGCACGCAAACTGCAACACCTTCACATCCAAAAGGATCGAGATCGTAGACTTGTACTTGCTAGGGAAACAAATGTAGTGATCATTGCAGCATGTGTTTAATAAAATGCCAAACTAAATCTGACTCATGCTTCAAATCAAGCAATAACCAGTTGTTTCCTGAGGGCATCCTGATACCCAAAAATATCTGAAGAAATAGAAATGATGGTGGTCTGTCTTTGGAAATCCTACCAAAACGCTGCCGTGTTTTTTGTCATCTGAACAGAGTATCTTCTTCAACAACTTTTTCGGATTTGGATACTCAATGCCTCAATCTCTGCAAACAACTAGATATTGAAATCAACCTCCGCACGATCTCTTGGCACTTGGATTTTAACACCTGTTCTTTGAAATCAATGACCTGTCGCCCAACCTGGCGTGCCATACAACTAGCTAAGGGTTTTGTTGTTTAATTGTGTTTTTATTTTATTTTATTGATAAAGAAAAATCCCACATGCATTGGGATTTAAATGATTACAACCTTTATATATGCCAATGCTCCTATTGATATTTGTTGAAATAGGTGGAATGGAGAGGTTTGACGCTTGGGGTTTGGTTTTGGTGACTTATGTGTTGACTTGTGCCTACAATGTGGACTTGGATTTTTGCATATGTAGTTTTAAATGTGATATGGATTAGGGTTAGACCTAGGTCACTTTTGCGCACACACCACCTCTTTATTTTGGATAAAAAAGACAATGGATTTTTGCATATGTAGTTTTAAATGTGATATGGCTTAGGGTTAGACCAAGGTCACTTTTGCGCACACACCTTAGGGTTAGACCTAGGTCACTTTTGTGCACACACCACCTCTTTATTTTGGATAAAAAATAAAATGGATTTTTGCATATGTAGTTTTAAATGTGACATGGCTTAGGGTTAGACCAAGGTCACTTTTGCGCACACACCACCTCTTTATTTTGGATAAAAAAAACAATAATTTTTTTTTAAGTAAAAGACAATAAATTTTTTTAGTAAAAAGGAAAATAAAATAAAAAAGTATATATATATATTTTTTTATTTTGGACATAAGAAAATAAAGATTTAGGAAACTAATGAAAAAGTTATTTTTTTGGTTATGCAGGTTAAAAGGTGAGGATCATGAGGTGTCTAGTCAAAATTGATAATAGGCGCTCACAATACTCGATGAATATTTAAAAATCTATGACATAGGAAAATGATCAAAGGGATTTGACAATGTAAGCACGAATTTGCTAAAGATGCTCAAAATTTTAAGGAGCATTTTGAGTGCTAACAAACCTATGCAACAGTAATCGATGTGAACATAGTTTCAAAAGAATCAAAATATCGTGACACATGTGGAGGAGGAGGAGGAGGAGGAGGATCAATGGATGATGACACATGTGGAGGATAAGGACAAGGATTGGTGGATGGTGACACAAGTGGAGGAGGAGGGTCAATGGATGGTGATGCATGTGGAGGAGAAACATAAGGATAGGTGGATGGAGAAACCATATGTGGAGTGGGAGGAGGAGAAGGATTGAACATGGATGGGGCAGACACATGTGGAGGGGAAGGAGGAGGAGGATCGTGCATGGATGGAGCAAACATGTGTGGAGGGGAAGGCACTGGAGGATCGATGGATGGTGCAGACACATTTGGAGGGGGAGGAGGAGGAGGAGGATCATACATGGATGGAGCATACACATGTGTAGGGGAAGTAGGAGAATCAATGGATGTAGAATACACATGTGGAGGAGGAGGAGGACCATGGGGTGGAGTGAAGGATGTGGATCGGTCTGGTGATGAGCCAGATGGAGTAGAATCATGAGTAGGATCCCTCAACCTCTCAATGAGGTTGAAGACAATGAAAATATGACACATCAATAACATCATGTCATGAGTTAGAGTCATCCATATTGTAGACATATTTGGTACCCGTGATATCTCTTTAACTGATGCGAGTACCACTCCATGACTAATCATGACACCACATAGGATATCCACCACCTCTATCCAAACTCTTTGATCCGACTTGTGTAGCATGTAGGGTCTATGTACTGTAGGTTGTTCCTCTTCCTCCTCCATCTTCTCATCCTGATGGGGAGTATCAAAATGTGCCAATATCTGCAAAACAATAGATAATAATAATAAGATAATTGAAACAAAATGTTATAATAAATTACACCTGCATTAAATAAGACATATAAATATGCAACTAGATTTATCAAAATATAAGATAAGATTACCTCTCTCATATGGGGGCATGGCTGCTATAAATAGGATGTTTGGACATCCTCTCCAATACATCCCCGCATATGGGTAATATACATTATTGAGGATAGGATTGTCCTCTCTAGCCGAAAAATCACATACATCCCTACCTACCGGAGTACACGACCACTCCAACTGGCCCCTATTGGGAAAAAACTACCCCCACATGCGCATATGCACATCAAACAAAGGTCTAGTAGGAAAGAAAGGTACTCCCGGTCAAGTGGCATGAACCCTCTAAAAAAATAATGTAAATAACTTTAACGCGAATGGGAAGAATCTCCTCCCATTTAAA
The DNA here is from genome assembly GCA_010110895.2 of Picea sitchensis. Lineage (NCBI taxonomy): Eukaryota > Viridiplantae > Streptophyta > Pinopsida > Pinales > Pinaceae > Picea > Picea sitchensis. The sequence continues at coordinate 344,604 of SNQJ01S0021986.1, forward strand.
ACAATGCGATAACAATCCAATGCAAAACAAAATTGTTTCAAAAAAATCTACGGCCACCTAATTTATTGGGGCCTCTACACTAAACTATCTACATAATGCATCAAAGGGAAACTAATGCACTTCCCATTAGAGCTAGAGTGTGATAGTGCCAATATAATAAAACATAAGCACCTAACCTCCTCTCTATGAATTGAAATCATCCACATTTGACCACTAGAAAATTGGAATCCTGAAGGGGAAAGAAAGTCTAGACTAACATATCTCTGTACATATGCCAACTAGGTCTCTCTTGCAACACCGGGCGATAGATCAGGGAACTGGAGCCAATCCTCCCCCCTCCTAGACAACCCAATGATGAAATAAACATCCTCCTCCATGGACTGATACCATAGATCGAGACCGACCCTAAATTCTTATCGACCATGATCCCAATGATGGATCAACTGCTGTAACAATGAATAGCTCCCCCTAAGGGTTGTACCTTCCTCATAAAACTTGAGGAGGAAAAAATCCATCAAAAGGGCACATGTTTGTCATGAAATAGGGAAAATGAACAACTCCAACTCCCTCTTTCTAGCCTCCCACTCACGTACAAATGTGTATGTTTCGACCTACTTCTCCTCCTCCTCTCGTCGTCATTGTTGTGTTTGATTCACATACAAATATTTTTAGGCACATATATATAGATAAAATGAATTGAAACTATAAAAAACACACATATATAAATAACATGTATTTAACAAAACCTAAATTAATTTTTGTTCGCAAGAAAATGTAGAAAAGTAACCGATGCACCTAAAACAATAACTACACACCGAAAATGGTGCTGTACATCAAACAAACAAAACCGCCATGCCGTGTTGTTAATGTCATGCATTAATGCACTACTTTTCTTGTCGCACCGCCATGTATTTTACTGGTGTGTCTCATAAGACACACCACATTGTTAGATTGTGAAACATTCATCCCGATGTCATGCTCTTTACAACACCAGTGCGTTTGGTGTACCCAAAGGCATCACCAGGTTAAATTGTTTAATTGCAAATTAAGTGGCGTGATGTGTTAATATGAACACATCAGTGCTACCATGTTATTGGAAAACCAAAATTTTGTTTTGTGGTGCATTGGGTTCTGTATAACACCAATAATGGGAGAATCCAATGAGACACCCCAGCGTGCCAAGTCATTCAATATTTTTCCTAGTGTAGTTCTTTTAACAATACTAATGCATTTGATTAACAAGGACACACCACTACGTTAAAATTTATGGCTCACAAACTTATCAGTGCGCTTTGTTAAACTGAAAGCACTCGTGTGCCAATTCTACTAGAGCACTGGAAATTTGTTTAGTGGTCCATTGTCTTTCATAATGCACTAAAGATGGGACCTCACAAAAGACACTGTTATGTTTATTTTTTAAAACTTATGTTGGTGATTTTCCTTTAACAACATCGATGCATACTATTAGTGCTTACGCACTGGTGCTCCTCGTTTATTATCGCACCACCACATGTTTTAGTGGTGCATCCCATAAGATGCATTGTGCTGATAGATTGTGAAATATTTGGCGCGATGTCGTGCTCTTTACAATACCGATCTGTTTGTTGGACCTATGGGCACCGTGGTGCGATGTGTTACTATGAATGCATCGATGCTACCATGTTATTGGAGCATTGATGTTTTGTTTAGCGATGCATTGTGAATAATAGAGCACTGATAACTGGGTATCCAATGAGATGCATCACTATGCCAAGCTGCTCAATGTCTGTCTTGGTGTGGGTCTGTTAACAACACCAATGCATTTGGTTAAAATGTTTGCACTAGTACGTTAAATTTTATGAGTCATAAACATAGTGGTGTGCTAAATTAAATGGAATTCACTAGTGCTCCAGTGTTCCAAGAGCACCAAAATTTTGTTTAGTGGGGGTTGTCCTTTATAACGCACCATTTGTTGGGCATCACAAATGATGCACTGGTTGCGGGGCATCACAAAAGACACACCACTTTGTTTTTCTAAATTTATAGTGGTGTTCTTCCTTGAATGAAATTGGTGTGTACATTTAGATTAGATGCACCAGTGGTGGTGCTTACTATGAATTTTTCATAGGATGCACCGCTTTGGGAAAAGCCGAAGCATTCAAATGCACCACATGAAATTGAAATTTGTTTTTGAAAAAATGGCCAAATTTCGTGCTAAATTCAAATTTAAATCGGATGAAAATGAAAATAGAAAGGTAATAAACAATTTACTTGGAATCTTATGTCTCGAGGAAGCATGGCTCCACCATTGAAAGAAAATGAAAATTTGTGGTAATTTCCAAAATATGGAAATGTGTGGAATCTACCAGCGGAGCTCCGCAACTTGTTGTAGAGCACCAAAAACATGGTGTCTTTGGAAGGAGAATGAGCATTGGTTCTTTCTTGAGAGTTTGGAAGCACGAGATGAAGTGTAACAATGAAAACCAATTTTATTTATTTATTTACCTTACCATAGTTTTCCTAACAATAGTGATACGCAAAGAGTCGTAAGATTCAAAGACACCAGTGTGCTTTGATCAATGCTTGTTATTTTTATTATAAATTATGACAGTGATTTTGAACATTTAAGCAATAGGGTTTTATTTTTTATGTGCATACCAGTAAAAAACCCTTCACAAAAACCTCTGACCGCCCGCCTCTACTAACAACCTCTGCTATAAGCAAAGAAGGGATAATTTTTTTGGGGAGGTTCCGTAAAAACCTCTGCTAGAAGGTGTTCTCCTTGTAGTGTCAACTTGGTCTCCATATTCTCCCAAAGTGTAGTCCAAAAGGCATTATGAAATATACTATCCCTATTAGATATGATGCTATTTGGTATCCCAAAGCGCACCTAGAATTGCTCAAAGAACATGTTCTCTACTTCTTGTCCTTTGATGATCTTTTTACAATGCATAATCTTTCTAAAACTTTCAACTAGCAAAAATAGATAGTAATGTTCCTTCTTTGTGGTTAGAAAACAATCAACAAAATCCACATAGATGCTATATGAGGGTCTAGTGGGCATAGGTAAGGGATGGTATAAACCTGTCTTTCTATTACTGGGCTTGCTAGTGCAATGAAGTATGTAACCTCTACTAGGTTGAGCTACATCTTCTTGCATTATATATATATATATATATATATATATATATATATATAGGTTGGAAACTAATTTCACAACACCAAATGTCCTACAACCTTGGAGGTGTGAGCCTTTCTAATAAGTTGCATTCTTTCACCTTTAGGGAATCAAAGCTTGTCTATCTTGTAGAGCAACCTATTCTAGAGATGATAGTCAACCTTATTGTCACCTTATTCTACACTAATCTGGACCTGTATCTGTTGAAACACCTCTTTTAATTAAGTCCTCATCTTCCATGTATCCCTCTTTGTATGCATCATGGATAAAAAATTGCATGTGCACAAGAGTTCCGAAAATTGTAATATTGGATGTGGGTGGCCTTAAAAGCATGTTTTCCAACTTATTAGTGTTGGCTTTCTTATATTTGATAACTAGATGAAACTATTGCAAAAACCCCATCCACCTATAGTGTTTCTTTATTGAAGCTTACGTTGGGACTACAAATACAATAGTGGCTAGTGATTAGTGTGGATAATAGTTTCCTTGCCCATTTGTTAGTGCTTCCACTTCTTAACAAGTTGAACCAAGACATAGAGTTCACGAAGTTCCTTTTCCTACATAGGGTAGTTAAGGACTCCACTACGAATCATTTCATAATGATAACATACCAACTTACTTCTAAATTAATACCACTCCCATAGAACATCTGATTGTGTTGATCTCCACTTAAAAAGGCTTCTACAAATTTAGTAATGCAAGAACTGGTTCTTGAATGATCTTCTATTTCATCTCATCGAAAGCTTTCTATTGTTTCTTTCCCCATTGTAAAATCTTACCACTCACTATTGTGGCATGAAGTGGGGAAGGTACAACTAAAAAGGATTCTATGAACTTATGTAGATATTACACTTCCCCAACAAAGCTCCTAACTTATGTGACATTAGTATAAATTGGCCACTTGAGTATGGCCTCCATATTCATGGGATCTATCTTGAGTTTCCATCCATCAATCACATACCCCAAATACACAAACAACTGTAGATAAAACTCACATTTATTAAGGTTAGCCAATGGTTGATTATTTTTCAGAGACTCTAACACCTACATGAGATTGTGAGATATGCTCTTCCCATGTACAATTATAAACTAATATATCATTGAAGTACAGTATAACAAATGAATCTAAGAAGGGACGTAATATATCACTCATTAAATACATAAATGTAGTTGGTACATTACATAAACCAAAAGGAATTATCAACCATTCATATACACCTTTCCTTGTCTTGAAGGTAGTCATATAGGTGTCTTGTTATTTAAATTGTACTTGGTGGGTATCCTGATTTGAGATCCAACTTGATGAAGTAATTGGCATGTTTCTACTGATCTAACAAATCATTGATCCTAGGTAGAGGGTACTGATTCTTGAGGGTGATATTGTTCAAAGATTTGTAGTTGATACACATTTTCCAAGTCCCATCCTTCTTGAGTATTATGATGATAGGTGACCCACAAGGTGAGGTTCTTGGCCAAATTACTCCCTGCTCTAGAAGCCACTGTAACTATTTCTTCACTTCATCTAATTCTATGATAAACTATCTTTACAACCCAATATTTGGCATTGGGGAGTCCAATAGAAACTAGATCTTGTTCTCCACTTCCCTCTTAGGTTGTAACCATTTAGGTTCCTGAAATACTTCTCTATATGCCTTCAACAACTCCTCCAAGTGACATTTATGATCTTTAGTACATCCCTTGAGAGATGCCTTTACACTTACTGATTCATCACCTAGTTGATTCTCTCATAAGAAAAGTAATACAAACTTCCTACTAGAACGAATCATTTTCTTGGTTTGGTTAACACTTATGAGAGTGATATTGGATTAACCTTTGTGTGCATTGATGATGAAAGACTTCCCATCCTTGTTCAAGAAGTATTGGTTTATTCTCTTCATGAATATTACATCCTTTATATATATGTATGGGATTCCAAACACTACACCACACACATCAAGTGGTACTACATCTACCTCCACTTCATCAATATAATTTGCAGTTATAGAAAATTGATCTTACAATGTTTAGTGACCTTGATTTATGCATCCTTGTTTACCCATCTTGATGGATATGGGTTAGGATGATCATGAACTTGCTTATGAATAGAGATCAAATAGAGCATCCACCTTGGTATTTTTGACTTGGATCTTAATATGGAATAATTTAGTCATATCCTTATCTTCCTTGTGATGAAATCTACGTAGATTCACCTCCTTCTGCATTGTAGTGAAAACAATAGTTTCATACACATATGAGCTACTCTCTTCCAATTTGTTTGAATCTACGACTATCAAGTTATTCTTCTTGGAATCCTTCTTACGTTTCTTTGGATTTAGCTTTGGGTGTAGATTCCAACACTTATATTCAATTTGACCATCAATATTAAAGTTGTTGCAGTGGTTGTTTTGATCCTTTCATTGATGTTTAGTGGCTACTATCTTCTTGTCCTTTCCTTTCCACTTCTTCTTCCCCTGCTTAGAAGCATATTGGTGGTATTTTTTTTTAGAATCACTTGGTTGTCCTTTCTTATGGCCTATATTCTCCAAGTATTGTGATTGCAAATAGGCCTCTTCAATTGTCCTATGTTTAAAGAGCATCACTTGCTTATGTCAATGACTATGTATACCTCCCAGATACTTGAGGAGTAGGTCTAGATTCTTGGGAGATATTCCCAACATAATCAAAATTTCTTTGAACTCAATGGTGTACTCTTACACACTTTACCATTGACTTTTCCTAAAGTGATTCCAACATATCCACTGGTCCTCTACATTCCCAATAGGGTAAAATTATCACTTGATGAGGATTTTAAAAACCTCCCACTTAGTCACTGGTGGATCACCCTTTAGTCTAAGTATCTTCATGTGGCTTTCCCACCAGGATAGTCCACGACCCTCTAATTTCAATGAGGCAAATGAAATATTTTTCTCTTCTTCTATATTATAGAAAATGAAATAAAGTTCTAACTATTTCAACCAATGATTCAACTTAAAAACATCAATCTCCCCTTGGTAGGGTTTGATCTCCACCTTCACTTCCATTTTAAATAGAGATTGTGAAGAAGTGATGACATTTGAACATGGTTGTTCTTTCTCTGGCTCTTTTTTGGGATCCTCTTGTGGGTCTTCATTATCTCCCAATTTTTCGTTCGATCCAACTTCTAATTTAGAGCCACCAACCTCCTTGAAAGGTCCAAACTTATTTGTTAGAATCATCGTGAGGAGGGCCATGTAGTGACATATATCAATGACTTGTTCTTCTAACTTTGTAAATATCTCTTCTACTTCTTTCCAAAGGTTGTTATGACTAGAATCATATACAAGGGATAGGTTTTTTGACATCCTTCTTAAGCCAATACCTGAGTCCAACAACTTCCCACAAAAATCCTAAAGAAATTGTTGTTATACCAATATGATCGATAAAGTGTTACGAGGAAAATATCACTATGGCACAGGGTAAACCACAACATATGGAATGACATGAAAAAATCAACTCTAATCCCAAGTATGCTATATAATGAAATGCTAACAAGACAAGGCCAAGAGCCTACCTCTCCCGAACGTTCGATGAAGACCACTGTTGAGCATGCAATTGAAAGCTTTATATCTGCAACTTGTCCTCAAAAATCAAGATACATAAGCATATGGTGATAATATATAATGTTAGCACACATATTAGCATAATCCATTAACATACATGACAAATACGCCCATGGAATAATAATTCAAATATTTGCAAGATATCAATTGGACGAGAAAATAGTATTTCTATTAAAATAATCAACATAAGTATATAGGTGACAAACCTCTGTAACGACATATCTGGGAACTGAGAAACTAAGTCCCTCCAGATGGGACTCCACCAAAGGCAAGCTCATATAAAGGAGACAAAGAGGTTATCCATCACAAATAAGGAAGAGATTGGGGGCTGAATAATGAGTTTAGACTTTCAAGGATAAAGGGATGTAGACTCAATATGAAGTGAAATTTCTCCAGAGTATCTTTGCTCTCAAATTTGAATTCTCTCTTTTTCCAAGGCTTGGATATGGCTCAATTTATAGCCTTCAAATGGAACTTAAGGGCTGATTCAGAGCATTTCTAGTATATGGAAGGTCAAGGATCACGGATCTCGTGACGTGACATGGAAACCTGTCATAATTTTTTATTTTGAGCACCAAACCCAATGTACGCAAGATGTAGTGGAGAAACCTGCGTATACACTTGTTGTCTAACTGATAGAGGGTGTATATGTGGAAAAATATGCTTTTTTGGATTTGGAAGGTACAATATGGGACTTCAAGTCTGCATAGGGAAATGGAAAGGCCATCCAACCAAGTTGCATGGGGTGAGGAATTTATTTTTGTAACAGATTCCCCCTAATGTGTGAGGTCAGAGGAGTATCTGCAATGGACAAAATACATTATAATTCCTATAAGTGGAGTAATGGAGACTCAACTGGAAGTGCTAGTTACTCATGAGAATATTACAATCCATAATGGATTTGTACACATGGTTGATAATATGAATTACACTGTAGATCCATGTGGAATATACCAAATAGTTTTTCATGGCCATGAGTAGGCAATACAAAGACACATGCCATAGGCTGTCATAGTCACGAACAAGGCCTAGTGGAATCCAGTCTTAAAATCAATCTGAATATATCTATATACAATGGAGTACAATTTGATCTCCCATGATCATTGAAGTCATATAGGTACTGGTCCAATGAAAGCCAACAACATAAGAGTAATGTTGCTACTGTAAGTTGGAGGTCTTCTACACTATCCACCGAAGGTGCAAGTCTACATCATGTGAATAGAGGATTTGATGTCGAACACAATGAGACTTCATTTGATTATTGGTCATTAAAGTATACCATTAACAAATGCGAGTTAACCTACCGATAATGAAAGTAGGTATCAAGGCACTAGGTACATTCTTACAAGTGTGAATAAGGGTGTTGTGGTCGAACACTTGAATAATAAATTGATCAAGAGACATTGATGTATTCCCAACTTTTGATGGTGGGAGAACCTGCCACTGATGAATGCAAGCCTCTAGGTATGCATAGAACTCTAGGTCTCATTTCCAAAATAGATGAGCTAAAGTTGATGGAAGGAGACCTGCTGAAAGGAGAGAATTAGGGAATCTCTCATCAGTCAACACGAGGTACAAAGAAATAGATTAATGATTAAGAATGGCTTGGACGAATAGGATGTTCATGAACCAACGACCATGTTCATATTTTTCATGCACCAGATGCAAGTATTGCACAAAAAATACCCTTTGAATAGTAGCCAATAAGGAATACTACCGAAAAAGGCAAGGAAACCACCAATAAGGATAATGGCATCCAAGACACTACATGAATTCTAATGTGTGAATATATTTCTTGCTGTCAAACATAAGGGAAACCCCCCAATCAACTACCAATAAGGAGATGTCAGCTGTTGGGTTCAAGGTTACCTACCCATAATAAAAATAGGACCAGGGTGCATGGTAGGACTGCAACTTCATGTGACTCTAAGATACACTGAGGGTATGGACAACATGCAAAGTCAAGATTTATGAGAAATGGCTGACACAAGATTATAGACTTCCTTTGAACAAAATCATGAGACATATGGATAACTCAAGAATCATAGAATTAATGATAAAACTTCGTGATGCATGAGGCATCAACAAACTCTCCATAGGGACTGGAAGAATAACTAGTCGTAGGAGTAAACTCTAAGTAATGACCTCAGCTTCCTAAGGTCATGATAAAACCAAAATTTGGATGATAGTGGAATCAAAAGTTTGTGCTCTGTTCAAAGGCGACACAACTGCTTCCGATACGAGATAATATTCTTTTCCTGCCCGTCTTTTTTTTTTTTTCATAGGCAAATAAATGCTATGATACGTGAGAGGAAACTAGTGTCGTGAGTAAGCAAATAGCTCCAAACAATGGAACATACCTATTCTCAATTTAAGGGAGTTCATGCGGGGCATGGACACTTGGGGGAATGTTTCCTCTTAGGGTATAGGATGTCAAGCTACAAAGGATATAAACAAGGCTTTTCTTGGATAGTGATGCAAATTGCTGAGGTAAGAGGCTTATAACGAGAAAATGGGAACAAACAATAGGCTCAATATTGCAAAAAATATGATGGAATGTGATTACAAATTAACTCCAAAGAATGTCCTTTTTCGTAGATTTAGTCCCCTAGGCCCGAAAAAGTATAAAATAATACCTAGGAGAACTCTTCTAACTAATGTTGACTAGAGTATTCCTTTTTCATAAGTAGCTTGCTTGGTCTGGAAAAGGGTTAAATTTGCACCAAATAGATTTCCTTTCAAAGACATTTAACGAGTATGAAAGAGACAAGTTCACTCAAAAATCTTTTCTCTTTTTAGAGAGTTGGAAAAGAGCTTAACCGAGACTCAGGGGGGAGTCCCATAGGTAAGGATTAGAATGCTTATGAGTAATAATATGAGGTTTAAATGAAAAATTCATATCAAAACTATAAGGAACTCCCAGTCCTATGGAATAACTTCTGCATGGGCACCAAATGGCACAAAGGTTCTAACTAGGGCACCCATGTTTGGTAAGCCTCTACCACTTAGTAATGACACTTCTAGTAGAAATAAGAAGGTTTTGTGTCACTAATAAATGGGTTTGTTCCTAAGGTATATAGATCATAGTCATAGAACAATGCAAGAATGAAAAGAGTGACAACCTATCCTATATGATGGTGAAAGAAAATACATGCTGAAGGAACGAATGGGTAGTATGATGCTAGAAACCACAAAAGTCCTGGAGAAAACCACCAAAACCAACTCTTTCCATTGTACTATTTGTCCATAAGGTCAAAAAATCAACACAAACTATATGAAGTGGGTAAAAAACTTTCTACTAATAGTAAAATAGACCATTTTACCATACCATTTGAGTTTTCTCACCCACATAATGCATTTTAGGCCATTTTCCCCACAATATTCAAGTGTTGATTGTGGGAGATATGATCAACAAAATTAGCAACCATCTGGACCAAGTAAGTGCCCATCCCCTCCTTTTTATTTTCGTTGGTTTGAAATTCAAATTTAGTCCTAATTTTTTGAATTTTAGAGGGCACAACATGTAAACTAGGGTGTACACGAGTGATAGTTCATCAGGTTGCGTACATGCCTCCATGTATGCAGACAAAAATAATCCTACTCAGGTATATGTGGCCCTATATGTGACTTTTAGTATGCTAGCCCGCATACAAGTCCATGAACACCTTTTTTTGACAATATTTGACTCAAAAAATTGATTTTTCCTTTGCAGGATGGTGATTGAATGGAGGGAGAGGGAACATGAAGAGGTAGATGCAACAGTGGAAAGGGATGCAGGGGTCCAACAATATTTAAAAGGATGTGGCCTTTATAATTTTTGGGCTCTCAAAGGAATGAGGGCTCAAGTGAGGTTACTCCAGATACTCGTAAACTATTGGGATCCAGAGACAAAAGCCTTCAATATCGATGGGAAACCATTAAGGATTGAAGTGAACAAAATATATTTTATCACAAGATTGTCTCGCTGTGGTGAGGTAGTGAATATCAAGGCCTGGGGGGATGGGGGTGGTATGACCATGCATGAGTAATTTTACACCCACTATGTTGCAGACATAGATAAAATAGGGAGCCAACTCCCAATTAGAGCGATCGAGAACCTAATCTTAAATATTGTCGTACTTGTTCTTACATGGATTTCAGGGTCGACCTCGTTGCACCAGGCCTCAAGGCCACTCATTTTCTATGTGGTGGAGTGTTTACAACCCACTGTTTATGACTAGTGTACCTCACTTCTAGCTAACATGAATAGCCAGTTGATAGATTGCAAACAAGGGAGTAAGAGAAATTTTGTATTTGCATCCATTTCGTGTAGTTTTTTATTTGAGCAGGTTCCAGGTTTGAGCCCTATAGTAGATATTATTCCACATGGATCACATGATCCAACCATGTCATGGTGGACCGATATGATGAGGCAGATATGAGGTGGTAGGGTGCCAGCCCCCTACAATGATGAGTTATTTTTTTTGGTGGCGTCGACAGGTCATAGCCATAGACGATTACTCTTATGCATGGATCAACTACAGAGGGGATCCAAATATGGCTTTTCCACCAGGTTTCACCTACGATGATATTGGTAAGATTTTTTTTTTATATATTTCATTTTTTTATGTTTTTTCAAAAAGAAAAAAAAAATGCAAATAGTTTTGTATGATATCAAGTATTAACAATTGCTTTGTCACGTAGATGTAGGTTCACGACGACCAGATGGATTCCCATGACATAGACAGAGGAGCTGGGAAGATGATCATGCAGGAGGAGATGTTGAGAGAGTTTTGCAGAATGTGCAGGGGAACCTATATCAATTGACACACATGATTCCTATGGTTCAAGTGGAGGATATGCCAGAGGCTATGCAGTGACAGGTGGTGGGTGTGCCTCGTGTGTGGGTGCGACTCTTCCAGTGTCTCGCTAACACCATAGTGTGATATCATGATACACATATAGTGCCACATGCGTAGATGCCATGGTCATATATATACCAACCATATATGTATTTTGAGGGTGTGAGCCCCATTTTGTACTATGACACCATATTTTTTGAAAAGATGAAATACAAAATTTTTGGTCTTTGACTTTACTTATATATGTTACAATGTGTACATGCATGAATGTGTTTTCTTTACTTAGTTATGTGACAAATGCCAATCTAAAACATAATTATCATATGCATTAGATACATGATTATAACTTCTAGGTATGTGATTATAAGTAATAAAATAAAAGTATCATTCCAAAATTCGTACCCGTAGGAACCATCGGAGTAGAGTATGGTCTCGCACATGATAATTGTCGTTTAACTAACACATGACTAATTGGGCATCCATGCGAACCTCTAAAGACTGAATACCATGTGAAATGGCATCATGTAATATTTCTATAACAACGCTATACTGAACCACATTATTCATTGATGGATCCATATGAACGCCACCTAAAGACACAAGTTGGCCCTCATGTGAGTAAATTACCCAAGTGACGGAAGGCAAAAACCAAGGGAAAACTTGATAAAAAAGCCAATGACACAAAGGAAAAGATATATATACACTAAGATACACTAGTATACAGGTCATGCCCAAACTTTAGGGCTCAAGCGTAATAAATTTTAAGGTAGAGCCCATTTTTGGGCTCATCCAACATATTCCCTTCATAATATTCCAATTCATAGGCTCCTTTCTCTTAAACACATCGCACGATATAAGGACTGTGCCACATCGATTTGAACTTTCCTACCCCAACGGTTCTTTGGCTTGGTCATATAGGAGAACCAAGTCACCCTCAATGTACTACAGAGGACAAACAAACCTATCATATTGAACCTTGACACATCATTTATTTTCTTCGATAGCCATAGATGCATCTCGACGCTACTCATCAAGACGCTCTAGGTGCACAAGGCGTTCTTCAAGATCGGATGTGTCAGGTAGGAGCTCAATTTCAAGTTTGAGGGAAGGGATTTCACATTCAATCAGAATAATCGACTCCATGCCATGTACTAACTGAAAAGGAGAAAAATCGGTGGAAGCATTTACCAAGGTTCAATATTCCCAAAGCACAGGGTAAAGCATCAGATGGCAGTCATATTTACTATGGCTAACAATTTTTTGCAAGATGGTCTTGAGAAATTTATTCACCACCTCTACTTGTCTATTTTCCTGGGGATAATAAGGGGAAGAATGACCATGCTTCAACCCTAGTATTGATTCTAATTCTTTCATCATTTCATTCTGAAAGTGATTGCCATGATCAGTGACAATCTATTTTGGAATTTTGAACCGGGCTATAATTTGGTTGAATAAAAAGAATGTTGCAGTCTTACCATCAGATTTAACGATAGGCATAATCTCTGCCCATTTAATAAAGTAATCCATGACCACAATGATATGTTGATGCCCCCCAGCTGAATCTAGGTTACAATCCATAAAATATACCCCTCACTTGGTGAAGGGACCGACGATGATGACTAGGTGAAGAGGGGCTGGGTACGAGTGCATTTTCCGAGCGAACACCTGGCAAGGGTGACAATTCTTGACTGCTTCAACACAATCTTTAAAAATTGACGGCCAAAAATAATCAACTCCAAATATTTTTTGGGTTGTTGCAAGCCCGGATAGATGACCACCACAAGCCGCACTGTGACAGTCATTGAGAATCGACTCAAATTCCTCGCAATTCAAGCAATGATGAAAAATATTATCTACTCCTCGACAAGACAAAGTGTCGTCGATGATAAGGTAATTTTTATCCTGATGGCATATACGTCATCAATAGTCTATCGACAAATGTTGGGATAGATTCAAGGTTTGAAGATAAATTAGAATGTCTCCATACCAGGGGTTCGAAGATGAGATAAGGAAGATATGTTCATCTACGAATGAATCTTCATGAAAAATTTCCTCATCCAGTCGAGGGAAGTCTGATATCAACTCGACAAAAGATGGTAATTTTTTAGACTTCATTGAAGCAAAATCGAGGTTAAATTCTTGCAAAATAAAAATCCACTTATTGTATTCCCCCCTATGATATGCCTGGTAAGGACATAATGAAATGGATTAATATCTGCAACTACGGTAGTTTTTCAAAGTAATATATAATGTCATAATATTTGAACTACATGTATGACAACCAAGGCTAGTTTGAACTACATGAGAGTATTTAAGTTCAGGACCGACTAAGTTTCAACTGAGATAGTAGACAATGTGCTCATGGAGCTCATTGTCCTCCTGAACAAGAACCATACCAACCCTCCCTTTGGATGTGGTGATATAAAGAAAATAGTCTCTACTGTAGTCTGGAGGCTTCAACAGAGACACCAACACCATGGATTTCTTAAGAGCATCAAAGGATTCTTGGGATCACTCATCCCATATAAACAAAGTATCCTTCTTTAAAAGACACATGAAACCCTTATTTAAATTGGCATAGTTCACTATGAACCGATGAAAGAAGTTATCCTTCCCCTATAAACCTTGAAGTTGTTGATTTTTGCAGGGGGGAGGCAATCGAAATATTGCCTCAACCTTCATAGGATCCACCATGATCTCATGCTCATAGACTAAGAATCTTAAGAGATGGCCGGACCTAACGCAGGAAATGCACTTGTGATGGTTCAAATAGATGCGATAGTAACGACATATCTCAAATACTAATTGAAGGTGAGTGGAGTGATCTACTCTCTTGTGAGAGTGAGCAATGGCATCATCAAGGTAAGCTTAAAAAATGTGTTTGATATCATGAAAATCTAAGGTCACAACACGTTGGAAGGTTGTTCCGACATTTTTAAGACCGAAAGACATTTTTCAGTATGCAAAATTACCCTAAGGAAAAATAAATGTCGTCTTATGTTGATCCTCGGGTTTGATTTGAATTTGATTATACCCTAAAAATCTGTCCATAAAAGAAAAAACTTTGCTTCCCATGCACCCATCAAGAATCTGGTCAATGAAAGGAGTCGAGAAGTTGTCTTTAGGACAAGCCTTGTTCAGATCTCGAAAATCCATACATACGTGGATGGTTACTTGTTTCGTATTCATGGGAACGAGGTTGGAAACCCATTTAGTCAAGGGAACCAGGTAGATGAAACCAACATTAAGTAGCTTCTCTACCTCCTCCTTAATAACATGGGCCTTCCTAGGATTAACAACTCTAAGATGTTGTCGAATAGGTCTAGCATCCAGATAAGTCTTGATTTCATGTTCAGAAATGTTGGGGTCGATCCTTGGCATCTCTTCGTATGACCAAGAAAATATGCCATGAAATTCTTTGAAGAGATCAGTGTAGATCTGAATTT
This sequence comes from Picea sitchensis, assembly GCA_010110895.2. Lineage (NCBI taxonomy): Eukaryota > Viridiplantae > Streptophyta > Pinopsida > Pinales > Pinaceae > Picea > Picea sitchensis. The sequence continues at coordinate 359,647 of SNQJ01S0021986.1, forward strand.
CTCTAGGAGAACAATCTGCACCGATGTATACGTTCTCAATTTTTCCAGGAATTTGAGAGATGTTGATCGTGACGGTAGGAGAAATATTCACCATGTTTCCTTCGGCATAAATACCATGTGTATCTAGTGGAACCATAGCGTGACTGACCATCTCAGTCAAGGTAGATCTAAAGTCATCCTATTCGATCCTAAAAAGTTCCGGGAGGAAATAGGAAAGATGATGCATATCATCCCAAGGCCTATCAAATACCATACATGGCCTCTAAGATGTATTCATTCGAAGGTAAAGTATCGTCGAGGCAATCATGTGGACAAGATGATTGGGCAACCCATACAGGCTCTAAAACATGATCCTCCTTGTTCGTCTGCGAGGAAAAAGTATCTGGGTCAACAATAGTGTTAAGAATAGCCTGATACACAACCTCTCCCACTGACAGTGGCATTTCCATCCCAATGTGTGACTGACCTTTGCATGACATAGTTGGGGAAGATAGGGTCCAAGGATCATTGAAATACAAAGTACAGAAAGGAACATACCTCATTGACGACGAAAAAATACTTGAAATGGCATGAATATCATGGATTGGTGCCATGAAACCAAAGCTACCCATGAGAGAGGAATACATTCCGACACCAACATCCTCAGTTTCCTGCTGAGAACTATCGATCACTAGGACCGAAGGTCCAATTTATGCATTAGGACTAGCATGCACAAAGGACAATTGATCAATCACCACTATTTTCCCTTCGTGAGGAAAACATAAAGTGCAAAAAACAGACAACAGGACCGCGGTCATGGAATAAGTCCAATTATGCCCTAGTAGTAAATTATAGTCAAGGGGTGCATCCACCACCTTGACATCCACTGTTGGAGAAATTTCTATTTTTGACACACTAGTTCAGTGGGAGTTAACTGACTAGTTCTATTTTAGAATTTCTAATCTTAGACCAACACTATTATGCATGCATTCCTAATTATAGGATGTCATTTCCTATATGAGTGAAGATCACTCACTCATTGATAGATTATAATATACATTGATTCTCATTCTTCATTGTGTATCTCTCTTCATTTTCTTGATAAGATTTGTTTGTGTATGCTTTAGCTAGGTATCTTGTGCAGGTTTCCATGAAACACTGACATGGTATCAGAGCTATGTTGCTTGGAGCAAGCTAGACAAGCCAAAGAATAAAGAAAAATGGAGTTTCGACGAGCTAAATCTGTGGTCATAACTTTCAGCAATGATTTCTCCAAAAATATTAAGTTTTTGAGGAAAAAACTCACGTTGAAAGTAAATCAACCCATTCTACAAGTGAGTTTTCAATCATTTGGCGAGATTCCTCAATGTTTGCTCATAAAGTAAGCTGAAAGATAGCCTCCTGAAACTGATACAAATCTGTGGTCATACCTTTCTACAATGATTGCTCCCAAAATATTAAGTTTTTGAGGAAATGACTCGAAAGGGAAGTAAATCAACCCATTCTACAAGTGGGTTTTCAACTGTTTGGGGAGATTCCTCACCGTTTGCTCAGAAAGTAATCCGGAAGATAGCCTCCTGAAACTGATACAAATCTATGGTCGTACCTTTCTACAGTGATTGCTTCCAAAATATTAAGTTTTTGAGGAAATGGATCACATGAGAATTAAATTGACCCATTTTGCAGGTGGGTTTTCAATCATTTGGCGATATTCCTCACCGTTTGCTCAGAAAATAAGTCGGAAGATCGTCTCCTGAAACTGATACAAATTTTCACTTAAAGTGCCCTTTCTGCCATGATTTCTTAATTTTTCACTTGCATATTGAGAGTAAATTTTTAGGGGTTCTTAGAAACAATGGGAGAGATGAATAAGAAAACTATTATACATTCAAACTTGGTGGTAATCCTCACACCATACAATTATTTTGATTGGAAGCCCAAGGCAGAATTCCAACTCAGAAGGAAAGGGCTATATAATTTGACAATGGCGACAAAAACATAACCTACATCAATGATTGAGAAGATGAGATGGGCGAATCGTAAGGATGAGGCCACATGACTACTTCTTGAGTTAATATCCACTGATTCATGGTTTCATGTTGCTGCATGAAAGACTCCAAACGAGATCTAAACCACCCTGGAAGGAGTCTTTGGAAAGCAGGATGACATGCGAGGTCATATGCTTGAGGTAGAGTTGAATACCTTAGACCCTAAAAGTTTTTATAATATACAAGATTTCTTTACTAAATTTAAATCTTTGATTTTGAGCCTGGGTGAATGTGGTATTGACAAGTCTACATAAGAGAAACAACTTATTCTAACAATCTTGGCCAAGCTAGGACCAAAATACGTTGTATATGTCTCCAATTTCCATTATGGCAGATGTCTTTTTGGAACAAATTGGAAAATGCTTACGTTGGCTCAGTTCATTGAGTCTCTTACACAAGAGCAGACAAAACTCATAGAAATGGGCCTCATGAAATATCCCAAAACACATGCACTCACCATGCATGATGGAAAATGGTCATCCAAATAGAACAGGAAGGAGGGATATTCCAAACCCTTTAATGATTCTTCAGGTTCCAAAGACTCTTCAGATTCCAAGAATAAGAAGAAGGGAAAGCAGTGCACTTACTGCAATAAACCGAATCATGAAGAATCTGCATGCATGAAGAAACAAATCGATCTTATGGCACAGACACTTCAACAGAAAAAACTTGGAAACTTCATTCCAGAGGGAGTCAAGAGGCAGGAGGAAGAATGTCATGCTCCTACGAAAGGTAATCATCATGCTTTGTTTGCAATTAATTCCTCATCTGATTCATGGATTATAGATTCTGGTTCATCCCATCATATGGCAACGAAAGAGGAAGTTTTCTCTTCTTTGAGTCCATGCTCAAGACCCCCTAATCTCACGGGGGATGATACTCCAGTAGCAGTAGCAGGAGAAGGGAGAGTGGAACTCCACAATGGAAGTTTTGAGAATGTTCTACATGTTCCAAAGCTTTCTATGAATCTGATCTCAGTTTATTAGATCACTCAGAAAGGTAAAAAGGTTGAATTTACATCAGATTTAGTTTCAGTAATTGACATGCATGACAATTCCATCATTGCAATTGGTGAGGTGGATCACAAGTCAAGGTTGTATAATTTCGCTAAGTTTTCCAACGATGACTTCTCTATTCTACTTACACATAAAGAGAGTACTTTGCATGCACCTCCAGTGCAACCTGCATATACTCTTGTTCTTCCATCAGTTTCAGACATCATAGATGATTCCATACACTTAGATTATGTACATGGAAATAAACAGGTAGTACACCCAGATAAGAATCCAGTGCCGAAGCTTCAACAGATGCCCAAGAATCCACATACCACACTTTAGGAAACAAACAACCTTATAGGGAATCCATTGGATTCAAGGATGACTCGATCTCAGCATGAGGAGCCTTCTCATTTAATTTCAGCTTCGGAACCTATGGTGCACATGTATTGCTATATGGTTCAATCCATTGATATGCATAACTACAATAAGGTTGTGGGAAATCCATTATGGAAAGAAGCCATGCAGAAGGAGTATGACTCACTCCTAAAGAATCAGACTTCGCATCTAGTTCCACTTCCACCATAAAGGAATATTTTCAAGTGAATATGGGTCCACAAGATCAAGAGGTATAAGGCTAGACAAGTTGTCAAAGGAATTCATCAGATCCATAAATATTTCTACATCTTTGTTATCACTGAAATTTCGTCCGCACAGGGCGACAAGAACTCCGCATCATCAACACAGAAAAACAGTCAGTCACGGCACAAGGATTAACTCCACAGCACAACAAAAGAGCCAAAACTATACAAATTTGGCTAAAAAATTCAAAAGCGCACCGCGCCCATGGAAAACAAGCGCATGCGCGCCATATCTTCATACAATGGGCGCATATGCGCGGC
>SNQJ01S0021986.1:363580-383088 GCA_010110895.2 Picea sitchensis
ATCAAAAGGCCATATTTAGAATTTTAAGTATCCAAAATGAAAATTGTGACGAGTTAAAAAACAAGGGCGGCTCCAACAACTATTATGCATGCATTCCTAATTATATGATGCCATTGCCTATATGAGTGAAGATCACTCACTCATTGATAGATTATAATATACATTGATTCTCATTCTTCATTGTGTATCTCTCTTCCTTTTCTTGATAAGATTTGTTTGTGTATGCTTTAGCTAGGTCTCTTGTGCAGGTTTCCATGAAACAATGAAAACAACCTCCACTATATTTTCACCTAACTAGACCAGAAAAGCGGGAAGAATTTCGTGGGGTCTGTTGGAGCTGCCTTTGTTTTTCTAGCCCGTCACAATTTTCATTTTTAATGCTTGAAATCTAAAGATGGTTTTCATATTTTCCCTTTGAGATATCGAGACCTATGAAGCTTTATCACGTGAACAATGATGATTATTATACTCTCGAAACGAGTCCTACCTTTCGTAAAAATGTTTCCTCTTTTGTTCTACTTCGAGATCTCATAGGTCGGATACCATAAGTCATGTAGTTCACACATCCCGAGCCACGAAACAACGAAATCGTTTTAATTTTTCACTCAAGACAGTAATGAGGGTAAAGTTTTCCCTAACCCATGATTAAAGGTCATCGGGGTTTTGCGCCTCGACATTCACCAAACCCAAAATTTTATTGTCATAGCCCCGATAGCCGAGAACACAAGGTCCTTATTTAAGTAGCCCATGTCAAGGTTAAAGTTAAAAGCTGAACCGTGGTAAAAGATTCTCTCGACATTTCACCACTCGGCGTTGTCTTTTTCGAAAGTTACACCATCTAAACCCCGACTCGTGAAATCACGATGTGGTTATAATGTAATTAACTAGTCACTAAATCCAAGATTATCTTCCCTTCTAATTAATTCATGTTATCGTGATCTCGCGGTTTCGCAGCTCGACATGTAAATTTCCCAGAAACTTATCTTCGAAGCCCCGAGTCGCGATATGGAAAATATAATAATTATAAAATTAATCGAGCCCCAAATCACGTTTACCTTTTATTAACCAAAATCGATCTTCGCAGTCTCGGGTGTTAGAGATTCAAAGTGTTAAAATAAAATCCTCGATATAACGAGTACCGAAATATTGATTAACGTTGGTAAAACCGGATTAATTAAGCTAAATCAATGTATATCCCTCGCTTTGATGTCTACACAATTTACGAGGTAGCCTTATTCCTCCATACACCAACTGAGATTTTAAAACCACCAAAATTTATGACATTAATGAGGAAATAGGGCAGATTGACGGATATAAGATCGGAATTTTATGGCAAAATTTATTTCTAAAGATGATTTGACATAATTGTTCTGAAAGGTACCGAGTTTTTTGAATATATATAAGAGCTGTGGTTCATTATAACAAATTCATTTTCATAGCACGCAGAGCACATTACCTCTGAGCAAACTGACTCCTGTATGTATACGTATTTCTATCGCAGAAGAGMTAAAAAACAAGCTTTAGCCATGGCTCCATGAAAAGCATCCAAAGCAAATGTCGAGGTTGCAGGACAAGGCTCAGAAAATGTCRTCGATACTTCACCCCGAAGTATCAACTCAGTCCTGAATTGGTCGTATGTTTTAGATGTTCTGCAAGCAGAATTGGTGGATTATTCCAACGACTCCAGCGACAATGAAAAAGATGATATAGCCACCAAGTACAAAATAGTCATCCAATCCGGAATGCACAAAGTAGCAGCCAGGCCACGATTGCTTCCATATTATGATATGGTTCGATGGGCATTGGACCATGTAGACATACCGACCAGAACTATCATGAACGAGTAGAGAATCACCATCGGGACTTTCAGGCCGGAGCATCTGCAAGCCATGTAAAAGCTTCCCACGACGTCCGACTACACATATGGAACTGAGTTCTTGGACGAGTTCAAGGAGAAAGAATGCAAACAGTATGATAAAACCATGTCCAGTTTGATAAAGGATTGGGTTTCTAACACCGCGAAGTTCAGAGCCGATAGCCATGACATATATTCAATCGCTTCTTTAGAACCATAGTACAGATATGTGGCCATGATGACATGCAGGTTATACGGGAGAGAGGAAACCTCACATTTTTTTCTACTGTGGGTGCCTCTAATGTTTTGGGTCGTCGAAGGCAGTTCTTTCGACTGGGCAAAGATGCTTTTCGATAGCTTGACCAGTCGTGTCACAGAGTATCGGGTGTAGAAGGAGAGCAGGAAGGCGTCTTCATTCTTCATGTCTGCATACATTATGGACACAATTTGTTGTATGACACCATTTCCTTTAATGAGCTGGAGTTGGACTCCGACAGAAGACGAACCCATACACGTATATCATGCAAAATTATGGGAAAACAAACGGAAAAATTTGTGTATGAAATTTTTAATTGGGTGATGGTGCCCCTGCATGTTACCATTTTTGGTCACCTGCCACCCAGGATATCGGACAACATAGTAACGAATCTGAGCACCATAGCAGAAGGTATGTAGAAGAAGAATTTTCATACCTTCGAGTTTTCGGGGCTTCGGTCCCCCCGCATGCATTTCCATTGTTCATTCCTGACAAGTTGGCTTGTCGTGAGGTCGCTAGGCAAACAATAATTGGTGGTGTCAGCAAAGAGCTTAAGGGATATTCAAAGAAGGTATGGCCACCTTTTCCTGTACATTTAAATTCATATTCTTTGTTAGATTTTGGGCATGCCAAAGCTGAGGCAGCGGCCCTGGAAGACCTAAATTTGGTCTCCATTGAATACAAGAAGCACGATCCACAAAGGGTTGTGAGCAATCATTTGGAAAATTGCAGGCTCAGGATATTTGAGCACGAGAATTCACCCTCGGATGAAATTTTTCGAGGTGCAAGGTCATATGCTGAGATACTAGCTCGGATACAAACTTTGGCACCTGAGGAAAGAGCCGATGTTCTGAAGTTTCAGGAACATCGACGTAGCTGCCTTCTCATAGTATTGTGAGGCGAGGGTCCGGGTACTTTGGAGGTTAAACAAAAGGATGCCGAAGGCTCTAAGGATGTGACTCCCAATCAAGGAAAAAACTAGGACGAGGGAGAGGAAACTAAGAATCCGAAAGTGGAGATAAAGACTTCCGACCCACCAAAGAAGCAGAGTCTGGTTGCTACTCCGGGAAAATCTACGAAGCAGATCAAGGAACCTATCACATCAGTTACCCCCTTGTAGTCGACGCAGGGAAATATCGATGCAGGATGGATATTCAACGAAGAATTGAGGCCTATAAAGGTAGAAGAAATCCCTTCGAATGAGTTTTTCTTCAATAAGAAGAGGAAGGCAATAGTAAAAAGGGAATTCTACCAGGAAGGAGAGTCAACTGCCAAGAAGTATAAAGTTATAACCGATGGAAATGAAAAAAAGAATGAGCAATTCACTACTGAAATAGCAGGGACACTAGGAGCATATGCCTCGGTGAATCAATTTTCAGTCAGGCTCTTAAAAAACCAACTTAAAAGAAAAAATCGCCTCATTGGGACCCTTGAAGCCAGACTGGCCACAACAATAGAGACTGCTAAATATTAGGCGAGCGTAGGAATAGAGCAGGCCAGACTGGCCGATAAAAATGAGATAGAGCTGCTCAAAACCAAGCTCGAGCAAGCACAACTGGTGGTCCGAGAGGGTCAGATGCAAGTGAGCCAGCAAAGTGATTTGATCGAACAGCTACAGGCTAGGGTGGAGATCGCCGAGAACAAAATGATAAACATCGGGATGTTCAAATCCCAGGCAATTGAAATTAGGAGCAGAGTATCTGCGACACAACAAAATTTGCTCACCAAGGTAGAAGCGATCCGAGACAACTGTTTGCTAGTCAACTAGGTTTCAGAGAACTTATCTACTAGAGAAAGGGAAGTTGGAGCAGCTCGGGTTGCCTTCCTAGAGGCTGTAATAGCCACGAACAACAGGGGTTCGGGAAGTACTCCCAGGTTCAACATTTCGGAACAAACTAGAGGAAACATCCTATTAAAGGAATGGGTTCACAACATCGCCGAAGGCAAGCTGCAAGCTAAAAAGGTAATGAATTCCTTAGAAGAGGCCTTTAATTCTATAGATGGCGAGCTGATAGGCATTGATAGTGGAGGTAATGCTGAGGTATTGATGCAAATGAATATGGAAAAAACCTCGCTTGATCTAAAGGAAAAAGAGGAAAGAGATTTGGTCGAGATTTCCCAAGTGACTATGGCAAACATAGTCCAAATAGACAACTATATGATTAAGCCAAGTGCACAATTATGCGCTATCGACATCATAGACGAACAGATGGAAGACAGGTTGCAGCAGTTGGTCCGAGAATGTTACTTTTTTGAACCCAGTTGTCAAGCAGAACCGTCGAAGCTGATATCTCAGCTGGTTGAAAAATGTGTCGCCTATACAGAGCACGCACGAGGACAAACATCTAGTACCAAGTGAAGACAGAGAGGAAGGAATGGAGTGATTGCTCTTCCCTCTATCATAACCAAAATTTTGTAACGATTGAGATTCTATCATATTTGTAAAATTGTATAAATACACCACAGGAAGGAAAGAAAAAGGATGGAACTTTTTGTGTCAATTGTAACAAAGCTTTTATATTTTGAGAGTTAATACAAAGCAAATCTGAAGATTCTCAATTCCGTCAAGACTGTGTTATGAGTTTATTTTCTTGTATCTCTTACTTCATTTCATTTCATATCCTTAACTGATGAATGTTTCGTTATAATTTAGTACGACCACTACTATAGCGAATGAATTTTGGTTTTCTGTAATTGTTTACTGTTTTTCCTCTATACCAGCTATCAGCGGGTGTAAGACCAGTCCATACTTTCAGAATTCTACACATATTCTCTGCATACATCGGGTTAGTTCTTTACAATTTTCCTCTTCTGTTTATACGTGAGATCCTCCCTTGATAGGAGCCTTACATCATAGACAGCTAAATGTTTTTCTCCCACCTCATACATTTTATTAAGATATAACTCAGTTACAGGAAAGAGCCTTTGATTTTCACTCCGCTTCTTTTCCGAAATTATAAATTCTCTTTTATACGACCAAATTGAGACAACAATTAATTTCTCTCTGAAGTTTTTCTTATTTTACTATTCCTCCATGACTGTCCCTGTACCAACACAGCCTAATGTTGAACCCGGATTATCAAACCAAATGCACATTGCTTAAACCTTTTCGACACTATTCTCAAAACAACTACTAACTGGGTTGAACTTGGACGTTCATGGGAAACCATTGAACAAGATATAACTATTCAGGAACAGTTGGAAGCTAGACAATGCCAACGTAGAAATCTTCCTTAGTTTCCTTTGCCAGAATTTGACGTTTCTCTCTTCTCCACCTTTTACCCACTTTTGAATGCCTAGACATTGTACTTCTAATCCTTAAGTATAGACTCTGGAACAACATCTTTCCGGCGCCGTTGCCGGGGACCGAAGTTATGAAATATTTTTCCCTGGGAAAATGACATTTGTTTTTCATTGAAAGTGTTACCCTTTGATAGTGAACAAAGAGTACACACCTTTTAAGGCTTTCTAATCTTTCACTTGGTGACTCCACAAATAATAAACTGGCATCTGGTCGAATGAATACCAGACAAAACCCAGATGGTAAACAGATTATGCCCGTTACTGATCCCGAAAAGATTTTAAAGGTGAGAGTCTCTCTTAAGCCAACCACTATAGTTTACAAACTTAAAATCCCACCACTGAAGACTAAGAGTTCTTTTGAACCCTCAAATTCGCTCAGTCCTCTCTTTGATATTAAATTTTCAAAACCAAATTGCTCCGAAGTTAGGAGTGAGATTCATCCGACAATCCCCTCAGTACACAAAGGAAAGGGCCCTCTTGAAGGTTTGTCGACTTTTGACATACCATCTTTCCTTCAGTTGAATTTCTTGACTTCACCAAATTCTGAAGAGTGTGTTACACACTCGGTTTCCACACCGGTCGGTTCTCCTGATCTCTTCTCTTGCAAATCTGAGGAATCGAGTCCTTGCATTCCTTATCTTTCCTCTTCGTATTTTCCCCTTTGCGAAGAAAACAAAGAGTCACTTTTAATTTTCCAAAACCCCCTTTATAACTTTCCACAAATAACGATGGCAACTGCCGGAGGAGGAGGTGGAGGGTTTGTAGGAGGAGGTGGAGGGTTTATCAGAGGAGGAGGAGGGGGAGGAGCCCTTCTAGGAGGATCTAGAGGCCAAGGGCCTGCCCCCCCCCTCTTAGAGTTTTTGCGAAAGTTGCAGCCAGATATGCTCCCTTAGTATTGCCCGTCCCTCTACACGACCTTCCCAAAAATTACATAAAAAAATTACTGAAGTTCACTGGGGAAGGGGATCTGACCGCGGCCGAACATATTAATTTCTTCAATCAATTCACTGATATCCTAGGTATCGAACATGAGGACGTATATTTGAGACTTCTTATCCAAACCTTCGAAGTCCAGGTCCGAACTTGGTTTCAGAGCCTACCTGTAGCATCTATCTTGTCTTATGATGCTTTGGAAGATGCTTTCCTCAGACAATGGGGCGAGAGAAAATACCATCTATATTATTTAACCGAATTTGGGTATTTGAGAAAAAAAAATTCAGAAACAGTCATGGAATTTATTCAAAGATTCAACAAACTGTATAATAAGATCCCAGTTGAGGTTAAACCGTCCCAACCCGTGGCCAAAGTAACTTTCACCGGAGCTTTCGAACCGGATTTTGCACTCCTTTTGCGAGAAAGAAGGGGAGCCACCCTAAACCGAATGCAGGACGATGCGGTAGAAATAGAGTCTAATATGATGGCTTTGGGTAAGCTTAAAGCTAAATTAGAAATGGGAAACCGAGAGACCAAACGCTTTAGAGAACAAGCAGGCCCGTCAGGGTCTAATAGATCTACAGATGATAGGGTAGACGATATGGCTAGAGTAATTAAAGAAATGTCAAATAAAATATCCAGAATGGAGCTCGAACAGGCCAAAGCTGACTCTTTCCCCAAAAAGGATTTCAAGAGGAACCCCAACCCCCCGAACCAACAAAGACAAATAAAAAATGAAGATCAAAAAATACAAGCTCCCTTAAAGAAYGAAAATTTYATAGGAGCRAAYGATTTTCAAGACTTCGRAGATTCGGATAATGATGTCAYGAACTTCGGTKATGACTGCACTCAACCATATCTGACTYGAGAAGACTATGAWAAATCYCTAAACACGCMAYRACCRWCGAATAAGGGTGAAGAAGGTGATCACACTGATCTCTGTGAATCTCAACCAGAAACTGAGATGATAATGGCTGAGTTTCAACCAAAGTACAACTTAAGATCTAAGAGTAAGCCCACCTCAACTACTCAACCCAAGAAAATCCTCCAAAGAGGTCAAGCTTATGAGCCTCCTTCGGAGGAGACCTTATTACCCAACAACAAAACTAAAGTAGTAAGCACACAAGAGTTCAAAGTGGAAAAAGTTGAAACCCAAGCACAAGGAACCGAAACAGTAAATAAAATTACGTCTTCAACCAGGACCATGAGTGATAAAGCGGTCCAGACGAATAAGTCGAAAATGAAGGATTCAAAAGTCTCAGCTAAAGAAACAGACAAGGTGAGTGGAACTTTCAATTTTGAAAATGAGATAAATAAAATTAAGATACCAATCCCTTTGGTAGAATTAGCAAAAAACCCCACTTATTGGAAACAAATTACCAAAGCGATGGGTGTCTCTGAGCTAGAAAGCCAGTCTGATGTCTTAAACCTCGAAGATGAAAAACCTAACATCACCTTTGGTCCCCATTTTGAATGGGCCAAAGACACCATTGCTCCCTTTTATATCACTCTGAATGTGTATGATCAATTGCTACATAATTGCGTGTTAGATTCCAGAGCCTCCCATAACGTTATGCCTAAGATTATTATGGATAAGTTGGGTCTCCAGATCACTAGAAATTATGGAGATCTATATTCTTTTGACTCAAGAAGGGTTAAGTGTATGGGGATGATAAAAGATCTGGTAGTTACCCTAACACAGGTCTCGGTTAAGAGTATTATGATGGATGTGGTTATCGTAGATATTCCCCCTAAGTATGGCTTGCTGTTATCTAGGTCATGGGGAGCCAAGTTGGGGGGTTCTCTTCAATTGGACATGACGTTTGCAAAAATTCTTGTGTTTGGTGGTCAGTTTACTCGGTTGTACAGAGAAAAAAGATTAGCATATACAGTGAGTGACCCTCGAAACCCAAACAATTTCCCCATTTACATTGCGGACCAAGATCTGGAAAATTGTATCTTGTCTTTTGATGATGGTTTAGATGGTTTTCCGGAGGAAAATGATATAGAGAGAGAAGAGTCAAGTTACATGACAGAGGATTTGTGTAACACCGGTGTCTGGAAAATGTATTTTGACGGTGCTTCATCTTCTGAAGGGGCGGGTGTAGGAGTGCTTTTAGTGGCTCCCGGAGGTAAGTTCATTGTTCCTTTTTCCTACCAACTGCAATGGGATATAGATTACACTAACAAAGTATGCGAATATGAAGCATTGGTCTTAGGATTAGAGGCTTCCAAGAGGATAAATATAAATAACTTAGAGGTATATGGTGATGCAGAGTTAATAGTCAAACAAATAAACCGACAATACCTAGCCAAGCATCCCAGATTAAGAACATACAAAAATTGTGCTTGGGATCTCATGGAAAACTTTTTCTCATCTGTAAATGTCCACTTTATCCCTTGCACAAAGAATTTACATGTTGATGCATTGGAAAAAGCAGCTTCAACCTTCTCTCCTCCCATGACTTTCAAATTGAAGTATCACATTGAAATCAGATACAAACCCTCTATACCAGACAATATCCGACACTGGAAGGTCTTTGAGGATGACGAACACATTAAGAAATTCCTTACAGCAGTGGGTGAATTCTCTAAAACCCATGCAGACCAAGAAAATCAAAATGACCCGATATGGATCATGCAAGAAGGGGAAGATCCTGAAGCCTTCTGAGAAAAAATTGTGGATCATCATATTCTGGTCCTTAAAAACAACCAGATTCCGAAAGGATTGATTCCTTTAGAAAGACTTTTTGATCAGAACGATGTACCTGTAAAATACACTCTACAACCCCAACCAGAAGAAGTGGAGGACTATGATATAGGAACTGAAAAAGAATCCAAGGTGGTAAAAATATCCAAGTTCCTCCCTCCCGAAGTGAAGGTTAAGTATAAAAACCTACTTGGACAATATAAGGATGTTTTCACCTGGTCTTTTGATGAGTTAAGAACATATGACACTTCCATAATTGATCACAAGATACCTTTGAAGCCTGGGGTAAAACCATTTAGGCAAAAGCTTAGGTAGATTAACCCCATTTTGTTACCTGTGATCGAAAAAGAAGTTAAGAAACTTCTAGATGCGAAAATAATCGTACCTCTGAGATATTCAGACTGGGTAGCAAACCTGGTCCCAGTCAGGAAAAAGAGCAGGGAAATCAGATTGTGTGTGGATTTCAGGAATCTTAATAAGTCATCTCTCAAGGACAACTATCCCCTGCCCAAAATGGACCATGTGCTAGAAAAAGTAGTTGGAGAAAACTGAATGTCTATGATAGATGGATTCTCGAGTTATAATCAAATCACCATGAATGAACAAGACAGGGAAAACACTTCTTTCACCACACCATGCGGTACCTTCATGTATGCCAAAATGCCTTTTGGTTTGATGAATGCGGGGGCCACATTCCAGCGCACTATGGACATCTCTTTCATTGGAGAAAGGGATAATTTTGTAGTCTTTTACCTCGATGATTTGACGGTTTTCTCTAAAACCGATGAAGAACACTTGATGCATCTTAAATAGACTTTCGAAAAATGCTGCAGGTTTGGTCTATCTTTAAACCCAAAGAAATCACATTTCGCCATGCGGGAAGGTAATATTTTGGGCCATATCGTATCTAGGGATGGAATCAAGATTGATCCTAAGAGGATTGAAGCAATAGATACTATAAATATTCCCAGAAATGTAAAAGAGATTCAATCTTTCTTAGGAAGAATAAATTTTTTACGAAGGTTTATCCCAAATTTCGCTGAGATCGTAAAATTGATCATAGGTATGTTGAAGAAGGACAGTGGAGTAAATTGGACAACCGAGGCCAGAGCATCATTCATGCATATTAAGAAAGTCATAAGCGAGGCACCTGTGTTAGCAAGCCTAGACTATCTGAAATATTTTCTTATTTTCTCATTTGCCTCTGAACACACTATCGTCGTGGTGCTCCTACAAAAGAATGAAGAAGGATTCGAACAATCGATTGCATTTTTTAGCAAAAGCCTTAGAGATGCAGAACTGAAGTATGACATAATAGAAAAACAGGCGTACTCAATGGTAAAAGCATTAAATTCATTCAGAACTTATTTGCTACACTCAAAGATAATTGCGTACGTGCCTACTAGTTATGTGAAAGATATATTGGTGTAGCCAGACAACAATGGAAGAAGAGGGCGATGGCTCACCAAAATCCAAGAATTTGATCTGAAATTCAAACCGACCAAGTTGATAAAAGGGAAAGGCCTAGCCAAACTCTTAGTTGAGTCAAATTTCAGATCCCTAGATATCAATTGCCTACAGGAAGACGACGAAGACACAGACCTAAACGAGTTGAATGAGGAAACAAGTCCAAACAATATCGAAGAGAAGTTCTTATCATCGGGCTGGTACAGAGACGTAGTGTCATACCTGTTAACTCTAAAATGCCCAAATGAACTATCACATCTAAAGCCAAAACTTAAAACTCCATGTAGTTAAATATTGTATCACTGAAAGTCAGTTATATTGGAAAGATCCACTCGGTTTCCTGTTAGTCTATTTAGTTGAATCGGAAACTCAGCGGGTTATAGACGAATTTCACGAGGGATTCTGTGGGGGGCACCATGCATGGAGAGCTACAACTTACAAGATCTTGAGGGCTAGGTACTACTAGCCAAAACTCTTTTCGGACGTCAATGCCAAAGTATGTGCCTACAACCCTTGTCAACTATTCACAGGTAAACAGAAGCTCCCAACACTGCCTCTAGTTACAGTAAAAGATGAAGCCCCATTTCAGCAATGGGGTCTAGACTTCATAGGTGAGATTAATCCCCATTCCAGTGCTCAACACAAGTGGATCTTAACAGCCATAGATTATTTTACTAAGTGGGTGGAAGCCATTCCAACCAAAAGGGCAACAAACTCGGTGGTAATCAATTTCTTAGAAGACAACATTTTGTCAAGATTCGGTTGCCCCCGAAAGATAGTTATTGACAATGCCCAGGCCTTTAAATCTATGGCTATGATCAGCTTCTATCAAAAGTATAACATCGTTCTTGGAAATTCCGCAGCATATTACCCCCAGGGAAACAGATTGGCCAAGTCATCTAATAAGAGCCTGGTAAATATAATAAAGAAGGTATTGGATGAAAACAAAAGGTCTTGGCATGTGCACTTAAAATACGCATTGTGGGAAAATCGCATAAGAACTAAAAGGTCCATCGACATTTCTCCTTTTCAAATGGTCTATGGGACAGATGTTGTTCTACCTATAAACCTAGTGCTACCAGTAATGAAGTTATGGCAAGATCAAAATGAAGAACCCAATCATGTCACCAGGAGAATTAACCAGCTGATTGAGGTTCAACAGTATAGAGTCAAAGTAGATGAAAAGATGCAAAAATACCAAGATGACATGAAAGCATTATTCGATCGCAAATCAAAGGACAGAGAATTCCTCCCAAGTGATTTAGTGTTAAGGTGGGATGCAAGAAAGGAAGAAGCAGCAAAACATGGTAAATTTGACCACCTCTGGTATGGACCATTCAGGGTCTCGACTCTGGAAGGAAAAAATTATTTCCTACTGGAAAATATAGACGGAGAAGTCCTCAATGCCCCTGTCAACGGGTGGTATCTAAAGCATTACATGATGTAACAGTCGCTAGATTTAAAATAATAATAAATAATAAATAAATAAGTAAATTTTTTTTGTATATATTTTGTCTACATATACGTATTTTCATTCAAACGTTGCTTTTGATTTTCTTTTTTGTTCATGAAATTTCGACACATTTCGGATAAGATTCATATTTTCCTTTTCTAGGATTCCAGCTGCATACGAAATAGGCAGGAGAAGTAAACTGAAAATTGGCCTCGTAAATAAATTAGCTTAAACAGGTGATATCCAAGAAATTTGATATTTTGCAAAGAAATTGAAACGAAGAGGTATAGATAAATTTTCCTAAAGGACATGTTTTAAAGGAATATTAAAATAATCCTAGATTAACGCCTTTTAAACTGCAACATCAACTGAACTGATAAATAACAAAATTGTTTCGTTGTTTGATCAGAAGTGAAAACAAATTAAATAATTCATCCAATTTAAAAGCAGCCGGTCAAAGTAAAGTATCCTCAAAAAAGATCTCTGGTAAATCACCGCCTGTCACCCTTTTCTATCTTCAGGTTTACCTTTCAAAGAGTCAGTATCTTCTCGTTTTGCATAAGAAGGGATACGAGTTTTTGTTTCAACCTTATGAGTTTCAAAGCAAATTGTGAAAAGAAAGCGGGTCTTCACAATTACTTGATCACCTGCTAAGCGAAGGAATGTTTAGAGTGATCCTAACTTTCCTAGGTTTTTCAACGGCATCAGAGGATTGAAGCTTGCTCAAATAGAATCCCCTAAAAAGTTATTTTCCTCCTTCTCCCTAAGAACGAAGGTGTCGTGAAGGTCAAGGGAAGGTTGGTACCGAGTAATCAAAGTAAGTTGACAGACCTATAATGAAAAATATTACACAGATATCAGCCCTGATACAAACTGATTGCCCCCATCTTTGTGCTCTAAAAAGCAAATTATAAGACAGGTGGTGAAAGGAAATTCATAAATGATTTCCCCCACCTAGTCCAAGAGACGACGAAAGGAAATTCATAAATGATTGCCCTCGTCTCAACATTTAAATGCATAAATATTTTCCGAAGTGGTGAAAGGAAATTCAGTAAAAGGGGTCAGATAACTTCACCGGGGTACTGAATAGGCTCGCTGGTAGTGAAGAAATATCTGAGATATCTGTAACGCTATTATACATGAATATCACTCTACTCTGGTAACCAATGATTTTTAAAACCTGATCCACATCCCAAATTCAGACGTGACTTCCCAATTAAAAACATATAATCTTATTCTTTTGATGCAAGATGATAGCCGCAAGATCTGTTGGGTCTCCTAGGACTGTTTTGATTATCTTAAAGCAGACCTGGATTTAGTAGTGAGAAAAGGAAAGTTGTGAAAAGGACTACAACTAAGTTTAAAAAGAATATCTGATTTTGAAAAAGCTTTTCAAGGTAAAGAACAAAGTCTCTTTCCCCCCTTCGTTACCCTGTTCTCGGGAACCTTTTCACCTGATTGAAGCTAGTGACTCCATTTACCCAATATTGGCACGTGGTCTACTGTTCTTCCCACCTTACAATAAAGTGGGATCCCTAGTTGGAGCCTATGTTGGAGCCGCCTTTGTTTTTCTAGCCCGTCACAATTTTCATTTTTAATGCTTGAAATCTAAAGATGGTTTTCATATTTTCCCTCTGAGATATCGAGACCTATGAAGCTTTATCATGCGAACAGTGATGATTATTATACTCTCGAAGCGAGTCCTACCTTTCGTATAAATGTTTCCTCTTTTGTTCTACTTTGGGATCTCGTAGGTCGGATACTATAAGTCATGTAGTTCACACATCTCGAGCCATGAAACAACGAAATCGTTTTAATTTTTCACTCAAGACAGTAACGAGGGTAAAGTTTTCCCTAACCCATGATTAAAAATCGTCAGGGTTTTGCGCCTCGGCGTTCGCCAAACCCAAAATTTTATTTTCATAGCCCCGATAGCCGAGAACCCGAGGTCCTTATTTAAGTATCCCATGTCAAGGTTAAAGTTAAAAGCTGAACCGTGGTAAAAGATTCTCTTGGCATTTAGCCACTTGGCGTTGTATTTTTTGAAAGTTAAACCATATAAACACAACTCGAGAAATCACGATGCGGTTATAACATAATTAACTAATCACTAAATCCAAGATTATCTTCCCTTCTAATTAAGTCATGTTATCGTGATCTCGCGGTTTCGCAGCTCGGCATGTAAATCTCCCAGAAACTTATCTTCGAAGCCCCGAGTCACGATATGGCGAATATAATAATTATAAAATTAATCGAGCCSCAAATCACGATTACCTTTTATTAACCAAAATCGATCTTCGTAGTCTCAGGTGTTAGAGATTCAAAGTGTTAAAATAAAATCCTCGATATAACGAGTACCGAAATATTGATTAACATTGGTAAAACCAGATTAATTAAGCTAAATCAATGTGTATCCCATGCTTTGATGTCTACATGACTTACGAGGTAGCCTTATTCCTCCATATGCCAACTGAGATTTTAAAACCGCCAAAATTTATGACACTAATGAGGAAATAGGGAAAATCGACAGATATAAGATCGGATTTTTATGGAAAAATTTATTTCTAAAGATGATTTGACAGAATTGTTCTGAAAGGTACCGAGTTTTTTGAATATATATAAGAGTTGTGGTTCATTATAACAAATGCATTTTCATAGCACGCAGAGCACATTACCTCTGAGCAAACTGACTCCTGTATGTATACGTATTTCTATCGCAGAAGAGCTAAAACACAAGCTTCGACCATGGCTCCGCGAAAAGCATCCAAAGCAAATGTCGAGGTTGCAGGACAAGGCTCGGATAATGTCATCAATACTTCACCCCAAAGTATCAACTTGGTCCCGAATTGGTCGTATGTTTCAGATGTTCTGCAAGCATAATTGGTGGATTATTCCGATGACTCCAGCGACAATGAAAAAGATGATATAACCACCAAGTACAAAATAGTCATCCAATCCGAAATGCACAAAGTAGCAGCCAGGCCACGATTGCTTCCATATTATGACATGGTCTGATGGGCATTGGACCATGTGGACATACCGACTAGAACTATCATGAACGAGCAGAGAATCACCATCGAGACTTTCAGGCCGAAGCATCTACAAGCCATGTATAATCTGCCCACGACGTCCGACTACACATATGGCGCTGAGTTCTTGGACTAGTTCAAGGAGAAAGAATGTGTACAGTATGATAAAACCATGTCCATTTTGATAAAGGATTGGGTTTCTAACACCGCAAAGTTCATAGCCGATAGCCACGGCATATATTTAATCGCTTCCTTAGAACCGCAGTACAAATATGTGGCCATGATGACATGCACGTTATACGGGAGAGAGGACACCTCACATTTTTTTCTACCATGGGTGCCTCTAATGTTTCGGGTCACCGAAGGCAGTTCTTTCGACTATGCAAAGATGCTTTCCGATAGCTTGACCAGTCATGTCACAGAGTATCGGGCGCAGAAGGAGAGCGGGAAGGCATCTTCATTCTTCATGTCTGCATACATTATGGACACAATTTGTTGTATGACACCATTTCCTTTAATGAGCTGGAGTTGGACTCCGGCAGAAGATGAACCCATACACGTATATCATGCAAAATTATGGGAAAACAAAGCGAAAATTTTTGTGTATGAAATTTTTAATTGGGTGATGGTGCCCCTGCATGTTACCATTTTTGGTCACCCACCACCCAGGATCTTGGACAACATAGTAACGAATTTGATCACCATAGCAGACTGGTATGTAGAAGCAGAATTTTCATACCTCCGAGTTTTCGGGGCTTCGGTCCCCCCGCATGCATTGCCATTGTTCATTCCTGACAAGTTGGCTTGTCGTGAGGTCGCTAGGCAAATAGTAATTGGTGGTGTCAGCAAAGAGCTTAAGGGATATTCAAATAATGTATGACCACCTTTTCCTGTACATTTAAATTCATATTATTTATTAGATTTTGGGCATGCCAAAGCTGAGACAGCGGCCCTGGAAGACCTAAATTTGGTCTCCATTGAATACAAGAAGCATGATCCGCAAAGGGTTGTGAGCAATCATTTGGCAAATTGCGGGCTCAAAATATTTGAGCACGAGAATTCACCCTCGGATGACATTTTCTGAGGTGCAAGGTCATATGCCGAGATACTAGCTCGGATACAAACTTTGGCACCCGAGGAAAGAGCCGATGTTCTGAAGTTTCAGGAACATCGATGTAGCTGCCTTCTCGCAATATTGCGAGGCGAGGGTTTGAGTACTTCGGAGGTGAAACAAAAGGATGCCAAAGGCTCTAAGGATGCGACTCCCGATCAAGGAAAACACCAGGACGAGGGAGAGGAAACTAAGAATCTGGAAGCGAAGATAAAGACTCCCGACCCGCCAAAGAAGCAGAGTTCGGTCGCTACTCCGGGAAAATCTGCGAAGCAGATCGGGGAACCTATCACATCAGTTACCCCCTTGCAATCGACGCAGGGAAATATTGATGCAGGATGGATATTCAACGAAGAATTGAGGCCTATAAGGGTAGAAGAACTCCCTCCGAATGAGTTTTTCTTCGATAAGAAGAGGAAGGCAGTAGTAAAAAGGGAATTCTATCAGGAAGGAGAGTCAACTGCCAATAAGTATAAAGTTATAACTGATGGAAAGGACAAAAAGAATGAGCAATTCACTACTGAAATAGCAGGGACACTAGGAGCATATCCCTCGATGAATCAATTTTCAGTCGGGCTCTTAAAAAACAAACTTAAAAGAAAAAAGCGCCTCATTAGGACCCTTGAAGCTAGACTGGCCACAACAACAGAGACTGCTAAAGATCAGGCAAGCGTAGGAATAGAGCAGGCCAGACTGGCCGATAAAAATGAGTTAGAGATGCTCAAAACCAAGCTCAAGCAAGCACAGTTGGTGGTCTGAGAGGGTCAGATGCAAGCGAGCTAGCAAAGGGATCTGATCGAATAGCTACAGGCTAGGGTGGATATCGCCGAGAACAAAATGATAAACATTGGGATGTTCAAATCCCAGGCGATTGAAATTCGGAGCAGAGTATCTGCGGCACAACAAAATTTGCTCGCCAAGGTAGAAGTGATTCGGGACAACTGTTTTCTAGTCAACCAGGTTTCAGAGAACTTATCTGCTAGAGAAAGGGAAGCTGGAGCAGCTCGGGTTTCCTTCCAAGAGGATGTAATAGCCACGAACAACAAGGGTTCGGGAAGTACTCCCAGGTTCAACATTTCAGAACAAACTAGAGGAAACATCCTATTAAAGGAATGGGAGCACAACATCGCTGAAGGCAAGCTGCAAGCTAAAAATGTAATAAATTCCTTAGAAGAGGCCTTTAATTCTATAGATGGTGAGTTGATAGGCATTGATAGTGGAGGTAATGCCGAGGTATTGATGCAAATGAATATGGAAAAAACCTCGCTTGATCTAAAGGAAAAAGAGGAAAGAGATTCAACCGAGATTTCCCAAGTGACTATGGTAGACATAGTCCAAATAGACAACTATAAGATTAAGCCAAGCGCACAATTCTTCGCTATCGACATCATAGATGGATAGATGGAAGACAAGTTGTAGCAGTTGGCCTGAGAATGTTACTTTTTTGAAGCCAACTGTCAAGCAGAACCGTCGAAGCTGATACCTCAGCTGGTTGAAAAATGTGTCACCTGTATCGAGCACGCGCGAGGACAAACATCTGGTACCAAGTGAAGACAAAGAGGAAGGAATGGAGTGATTTCTCTTCCCTCTACCATAACCAAAATTTTGTAACGATTGAGATTCTATCATATTTGTAAAATTGTATAAATAAACTACATGAAGGAAAGAAAAAGGCTGGACCTTTTTGTGTTGATTGTAACAGAGCTTTTATATTTTGAGAGTTAATACAAAGAAAATCTGAAGATTCTCAATTCCGTCAAGACTGTGTTATGAGTTTGTTTTCTTGTATCTCTTACTTCATTTCATTTCATATCCTTAACTGATGAATGTTTCGTTATAATTTAGTACAACCACTACTATAGCGAATGAATTTTGGTTTTCTGTAATTGTTTACTGTTTTTCCTCTGTACCAGCTATCAGCGGGTGTAACTTTCAGAATTCTACAGATATTCTCTGCATACATCAAGTTATTTCTTTACAGTTTTCCTCTTCTGTTTATACGTGATATCCTCCCTTGATAGGAGCCTTACATCATAGACATCTAAATGTTTTTCTCCCACCTCATACATTTTATTAAGATATAACTCAGTTACGGGAAAGAGCCTTTGATTTGCACTCCGTTTCTTTTTTGAAATTATAAATTCTCTTTTATACGACCAAATTGAGATAGCACTTAATTTCTCTCTGAAGTTTTTCTTATTTTACTGTTCCTCCATGACTGTCCCTGTACCAACACAACCTAATGTTGAACCCAGATTATCAAACCAAACGCACATTGCCTTAAACCTTTTCAACACTATTCTCAAAACATCTACTAACCGGGTTGAACTTGAACGTTCATGGGCAGCCATTGAACAAGATATAACTATTCAGGAACAGTTGGAAGCTAGACAACGCCAACATAGAAATCTTCCTTAGTTTCCTTTGCCGGAAGTTGACGTTTCTCTCTTCTCCACATTTTACCCACTTTCGGATGCCTAGACACTGTACTTCTAAGCCTTAAGTACAAAATCTGGAACAACAAGGTCGAAATGAACACCCATCAAAAGAGGTAAACATAGTCATAGATTGGGATAGATTCGGAGAGCCAATGTCTTTCCAATAGGTTAGGGACATCACGCATGTTGCAAAACCTTCATCAACTACAATGCATTTGATGGTAATGTTTGTGTATGTTTGCACTCTTTTCGTCGATGTGTGAGCAAAAAGTGAGTGCTTACATGCCTAGTTGGGCTCTGCTAGTCATGACAGCTGTCTGGTAAAAGGTTAGAAAGAAAACAACTAAGCTATTAACAAGAATTAAACAAAAACTAAATAAAACTATGAGCATGGAAATGAAAATAAAAACAAATGACAATGGACCAATATCACCAATGTATTAGCTGGTCTGATAGATGAAATCCAAAGATACACAATGGAGAAAGAGGACTTGGGTCCCTTCCCTCTCCAATGGAAGGCTCTTGAGGCCCTTAACTGATTTGCTCTCCTTACAAGAAAAGATGAAATGTGGATGAAAGAACTCCAAGCTTATTCACACAAGAGAGGGGTGAATAGCTTATGAAATGCAGCTTACAATGTGTATTACCAAAGAAGGGGTATCTAGCAATCTCAGTAGCATAACAGTATGAAGAATTCCTTGAGAAAATGGTGGTCATTCATGGTTTTTTATAGCCAAGCATTGGGTTATTATGCAACCCCTTTTGAATGTGAAAAGGGGCTCTTTAGGGCACAATTAGGTCTTTGACCAACCTCCCCACGCAGATTGAGCTCGGATTTGATGTCCAATCGACTTGGGAGCCGATCCATTAGTGGTTGGGAGGCCGACCAGCTTCATAAATGCGTCGTTTGGCAGGCGCGCGGGTTTTGCACCCCACAGCCGCGCATATGCGCC
>SNQJ01S0021987.1:0-24288 GCA_010110895.2 Picea sitchensis
TTCAAAGGGTCCGCAATACCGAGGTGCCAACTTGGCACAAGCTCCCATCCTCAGGGAACTCTTCCTGGGCCTAACTCTGAGATATACATGGTCTCCCGTCTTGAATTCTCTTGGAGTTCTCTTTCGGTCGGCGTAACTTTTCTGTCTGTTCTTAGTGACTTTCAGATTCTGTTTTATCTGAATCACTTGTTTTTCCATTTCTTTCAGCATGCCAAGTCCAATAGTAATTATGTTTATGGGATTACTCCAATTGACTGGAGTGTTGCACGGTCTACCATAGAGGACTTCAAAAGGACTTGTCTTCAAGGATTCTTGGTAGTTGTTGTTGTAGGCGAATTCCACCAGTGGCAGGTAATCTTCCCACTTCTTGGGTTGATGCATTACATGCATTCTCAGCATGTCTTCTAATATTTGGTTCACTCTTTCCATCTGTCCATCGATTTGAGGATGATAGGCTATGCTAAACAGTAATTTGGTCTCCAGACCAACCATCAAGGATTTCCAAAAGTTGGAAGTAAATTTTGTGTCTCTGTCAGACACAATCTCTTTAGGCATACCATGTAGTTTGATTATCTCCTTCATGAATATGCTGGCAATATCTATTTCCTTGCAAGTTGATTTGACGAGGATAAAATGGGCGGACTTTCTCAATTTATCCACCACTACCATGATGGAATCATTCTGTTTGGTTGATGTTGGTAATCTGGTGATGAAGTCCATGGAAATGGTTTCCCACTTCCATTCCGATATTGGTAGAGGTTGTAATAATCTTGCTGGGTGCTGGTGTTCTTCTTTAACCTGTAGGCATTCTAGGCACTTAGCTAAATAGTTAGCTATGTATTTCTTTAACCCAGGACAATAGAATTGTTTCCTAGTGGCCGTGATCATCTTTTGATATCTCGGGTGACCAGTGTATGGTCTTTTATGTAGTTCATCCATTATGAACCTCTTCAAGTCGTCACAATCTAGAATATACAATCTGTTTCCATAAGTTAGCAGACCTCCATCTATCATCCGGTAGCCTTCATACTTTATTCTTGTGGGTTCTTGCTCCAGGTAAAAGGTCATGGTCTGGAAGAATGTGTCTGTTTCGTGTGCATTCCTGACTCTTTCTTTGACATTCGTCTCGCAGGTGCTCACCGCTGCCAGGTGAATTATTTTCATACTTCTACTAAGGAAATCAACCACCTTATTTTCCTTTCCTTTAACATGTTTGATTTCAAAATCAAACTCACTAAGGAGGGCCATCCACCTAGCTTGTCTGGCATTGAGATTTGGTTGGTCAAATAGATATCGCAATCCACAGTGGTCTATCATAAGTACAAATTTCCTTCCCAACCTGAAGAATGTAACTGCTTGCGGTGCATTCCCTCGACTCTTTCTTTTGACATTCGCCTCAGTGCTCACCACGCCAGTGAATTATTTTCATACTTCTACTAAGGAAATCAACCACCTTATTTTCTCCTTTCCTTTAACATGTTTGATTTCAAAATCAAACTCACTAAGGAGGGCCATCCACCTAGCTTGTCCTGCATTGAGATTTGTTGGTCAAATAGATATCGCAATCCATGGTGGTTCATCATAAGTACAAATTTCCTTCCCAAGAGGCAATGTCTCCACATTTTAAGGCATGCACTATGGTGGGCTACCTAGATCGTGGGTCACATAGTTGACTTTGTGCTCATTCACTTTCGGGATTCATAGCGACTACACTTCCTCCTTGCATAAGGGACTCCTCCCAAGATCTTCTCCTTATAGGCATCTCAGGCACATCGTAGGAAGTCATTTCGGATCAACGATCTCTCTCAACATGGGTGCATGGTCAGAAGGTGTTTTAGGGATTTAAATATTTCTTCACATTCTTGTGTCCACGCAAATTTATCTCCTTATTCTGGAGGAAGTGATTGGACAACCAATCTTAAGAATCCTTTATAAATCTCCTATAGTATCCCTGCAACCCATAAAGGAACTGGAGATCCCAAACGCCCTTGGAGTAGGCCATTCCATGATAGACCGACTGTCAAGATCTAACGCTACTCCTTCTTTGGATAGCACATGGCCCAAGTAATGCATTTGCTTATGAAAGTCATACTCGCTTAAATTTGCATAGAGTTGATGTTCTTTTAGCACTTGAAGTACAAGTCTAAGATGTTCCTCGTGTTCCTCTCTATTCCTAGAGTAAATTAATATATCACAATAAAACCAATACCAATTTTTCTAGGAATTTGTTGAGCACATTGTTCATCAAGCACATAAAAGTGGTGGGCATTGGTCAATCCAAATGGTACTAACACAAACTCATAGTGACCATCTCTCATCCTGAAGGCAGTTTTGAGGATGTCTTCACCCTTGATTCGACTTGATGGTATCCAGATCTCGTCAATCTTTGAGAATATGGACGATTCCCAATTGATCGAACGGGTCATCGATCCTCTCGGGTGGGGTACTTGTTCTTTATGGTTACCTTATTGAGTTGTCTATAATTTATGCATAGTTGGAGGGTACCCATCTTTCTTTTCACAAACAGGATTGGTGCCCCCATGGAGACACGCTAAATTTGATATAGCCTATTTCCATCATTTCTTTTTAGTTGTAATTTAAGCTCAACTAGCTCGGGTTTTCTCATCCCATAGGGTGTCCTAGACACTGCACCGCTCCTGCAAAGTTCCCATTGAGAATTCAATGTCCCTTCTCAGAGGTAAACCTAGTACCTCCGAAATACATCTCTATATTCTCTTAGTGTGGGGTGGTCTTTGAGGCTTGGTTTGTCATCTTCAACTCCTATTCCAACACTGTGACATATAGTGACATCCCTCGCAATAATTTCTCATTTGAAGGGATGATATTTGTCTGACCGGTGATGTGTTTTGGATCCCTTGAAGGGCTATCCTTCTTCCTTCTTCACTTACACATTCTAAGTGCCTATGGTAAATAACTACTGATTTATATGTATAGCCACCCATACTAATCAGAGACAAGTAATGCATCCTAGGGGTATTATGTTAAGGGTTGCTTGGGTGGGAAATTCACCCATAGTGAATTCTCATGTGTCGGTATGACCTTCAAGCATCTTCTTTTGGTGCCGCTGGCTAACTGCACTAACCATGGCTTACGGTTTATGTGGCTGTTCTACACTTATCAACGGCCTTAGAGATATATAACTAAAATTTGGAACTGTGGTCAATTAGAATAGACACTAGATGGTGGTTGGTGATCATACCTTCTATCTCCACCATCTAAGCTTCAGGCTGTACTTTGTTTATTATCCAAGGTTGCATAAATTTGTGGCACTCTAGACATATCATTGACGATGGTAGGTTCTTGAGCATTGTATTTTCTTCGACCGTTCTGTTGTTGGTGCGGGAAATCCCTCATTAGATGTTCTTCTCCACAACCCAACATTTCAAGGGTTCTTTCTTCAGGTTATCAATCTTTCCTGAGGTAGATCCAAAAGGTTTATTTCACTGAGGGGAAATTCTCATGGTGTACACTCGGGTTGGGAAGCCCATCCTGAGTCCTTTTTATATTTTTAAATCTTGGGATTTAAAACCCTTTTTCTAGAACACTGAACTATTCTTCTGCCATCCTTCACAAGGTTTTGTTCGATGCCCAAGTTGTTCATAACAATATCTTGCCTTCTAGATAGTATCTTCTAAGGGTTCTACTCATCAAATTCTATTCTGTTCCGATAGTCCTTAGTAGTCCACTGATGAATCGTTGCACCTTTGCCTTTTCTATTTTTATACAGGATACGTACCTCAGCAATTCGAGGAATCTACCGACATATTCCTCTATAGTGAGTTGCCTTAGTTTGAGTTCATAGAATTCTTAGTCTTTTCATCGAAATACTTTTCCGACAGATACTTCTTCCTAAGTATTTCTCAAACCGCTCCCAAGACATGTCTTCTTCAGAATCCCTTTTATGTTCTTAAGGTCTTCCCACCAAATGGAAGCCTTCCCACTGTGTTGAAAGTGGCTACCGCCTTCTGCCAAATTTTCCGGCAGTCATGGACTCGGAATACTTCTTTTAAATTCAAGCAAACTGTGCCTCGCTTCTCTCCCTTCTTTATTTCACCATGTTTGGCCTTCTTGAATTCTTCAAGATTATGATTTTTGGAATGATTTCATTTCCTCCATTTTCTTCGGGAATAAGAATCCGTCTCCGCTACTAGAAGATCCCTCCCAGTCGCCAGCTTCCTTTCCTGCAGAGGAATCTTCTGATGCTTGTCCCTTATCTCCGGGTGAACCTTTCTCGAGGTGTTCTTCCCAATGTGTCCACTTAAAAGACCACGTTTCTATATCCCAAGTGGGCTTTGACTTCTCTTTGTCTTTCGTTGGTCCGTGTGACTGGTGTTAGGTTCATGATACAATTGTCTTTGTATGTCAAATAAACTCTGCAACAAGATCGTGACACTGTCATTTCTCTTGCTCTTTTATCAACCTCTCGCTGTCCATGATCTCGGAGCCGGATTCTTTTAGTTTTAATGGATGGAGCCTGATGGATGGAATGGAGGAATCGACGGATTGATGGAAAGAAAGAGGACGGAATGGAGGATGGAAAGGACGGAAGGAATGGACATCGATGAGAATGGATCTTGGATGGAAGGACAGAGGAGGAAATGGATGGAGCCGACGGAGCGATGGATTGAGAATGGATGGAATGGACGGACAGTGGAGGATGGAATGGATGGAATGGAATGGATGGAATGGATGGACCGGAAAGGAATGGAATGGAATGGAATGGATGGAATGGAATGGAATGGAATGGATGGAAGGAATGGAATGGATGGAGGGATGGAAGGATGGACGGATGGAATGGAGGAAAGGATGGATGGATGGATGGATGGACGGAGGAAGGACGGAGGAAGGAGGGAGAGAGAAAGGATGGAAGATAGGAAAGGAAATGGATGGATGGATGGAATGGAATGGAAATGGAATGGATGGATGGATGGATGGATGGAATGGAGCCTGGATGGATGGAAATGGAATGGAATGGATGGATGGATGGACGGATGGATGGATGGATGGATGGATGGATGGAGGAAGGAATGGATGGATGGAAGGAAGGATGGATGGAGGAAGGAAGGAAGGAAAGGAAGGAAGGAATGGATGGATGGACGGAGGAAAGGAGAATGGAAATGGATGGAAGGAGGATGGAAAGGAGGATGGATGGATGGATGGATGGACTGAATGGATGGAAATGGAAGGAATGGAATGGAATGGATGGAAATGGACGGATGAAAGTTCGAGGAGCCGAAAGATTGGCCGGAGTGGTGGAGTGGAGGATGATGGACGGACTGACGGATGAAGATGGATGGAATGGAGGACGGAGCCGGAAATGGAGCCGGACATGGATGGATGGATGGAAATGGACGGATGGATGGACGGATGGATGGAAGGATGGACAAGGAGCCGGAAAGAGAGGATGGAATGGATGGATGGATGGATGGAATGGAATGGATGGAGGAATGGATGGACGGATGGACCGGATGGATGGAGGGACAGGAAGGAAGGAGAATGGACCGGAATGGAATGAAGGAATGGAATGGATGGATGGACGGATGGAGAGTGGAAGAAGGAGGATGGAATGGATCGGGGTGGGTGGATGAAGGAAGGATGGATGGACGGATGAATGGAATGGATGGATGGAATGGATGGAGGAAATGGATGGAATGGAAATGGACAGTGGAGGAAGGAGGATGGATGGAATACGGAAGGAGGATGGAGGATGGAGACATGAAATGGAAGAATGGAAGGATGGATGGACATGGATGGATGGATGGAGGAAATATGGAAAGGAAGGATGGAATGGAATGGAATGGATGATGGATGGAGGATGGACGGACGGATGGATGGACGGATGGAAGGGCGGACGGAAGGAATGGACGAGGAATGGAAGGAAAGGAAGGAGGAAATGGAATGGACGGAGGATGGATGGAAGGAAATGGAGAGGAGGAATGGAAGGAAGGAAAGTGGAGGAAATGGATGGATGGATGGATGGAGGAAATGGACGTGGATGGATGGATGGAAGGAGCCGGATGGAGGAATGGAGTGGACGGAGGAGCCTGGCAATGGAATGGATGGATGGATGGATGGAATGGACGATGGATGGAATGGATGGAATGGATGGAATGGATGGAATGGATGGAATGGAGGGAGAAGACTGGAAATGGACAAATGGATTAACACAAAACCGCTTTTAGATGTCCTTGGGGTAATTTCTTTTTGCCTTACAGGAAACTTTCCTTCGGTCTTAAGAATGCCGGCGCGGACGCTTCAATGTGCTATGTCTTATGAATTTCACAATATAAAGCATATCGTCTAACCCTATTTGATGATTCATCACCATTTCTTTATGATTTAGTCGACACCCCACTCATCTCCTCATCTATTTTCATTCGTTGCCTGGCTCTATCGTGATCCGCTTAAATCACAAATGTTGCTATGAATCCGGGCCGCCTTCTAGGTTTCATCTTTTCACGCTAAGGATCAGGGTAGATCCTCTTAAGGTTGAGGTAAATTCTTAATCTCCCTCCTCCTTCAACACTACGCTACTGCCATAAAGCTCATAGGGAAAGCAAAATTTCTTCATCGCTTCATCCTAATTACGCTGATATTACTCGTGGTTTTACACGGCACAAAGAAAGATTCAGAGTTCGCCTAGGGACACCGCTATAACAATGCTTTTGAGGCTTTGAAGTTGTCCTTAACACAATATTGGCTTCTCTTTCCTCCCGATTATAGTCGCGATTATTTTCTTTATCTTGTTGCCTCCGAGTATACCATCTACATGGTTCTCATTCAAGAGGATGATGTGCATCGAACGAGCATGTTATTTATTACTTGATTCTAAGTCTCACATCCGCTGAGATCAAGTACCAACATGTTAAAAAACTGGCCTTTACCGCTGCTCAAGCTGCCTGCTAACGTCATTATATTCTCTCTAAGAAAACTACAATGATTTCTCATTACAACCCTATGCAACACATTTTGACATCGGCCAATTGCTAGGGGAAAATACTCCAAATGGATTGTCATCCTCCGTGAGTTTGACTTAGATTTCACATCGCTACCAATGCCTAAGAAATCCTTAGCTACCAGTTGGATATGTGATTTTCCTCTACTCGCCACTCTGAAAATGTAGCAGTTGATTCATTATCCAATGAATCTCTTTTCCTTATTAGTACCGGAGTGATCTTTGGTATGGATATATCATTATATATCTCCAAACCCGTACTTTCTGGCCCAATTTGTCTAATACCTAACGGATCGTCGTTGTATACGGTATCAAGCTTGCCAATACATCATTCTCTGAGATAGTCTTCTACCGGCCGGAGAATTGACTCGCTTTTCGACGATGTATGACGCTTGATGAAGCTAAGAAAGCTCTAAATAACTGCCATTATGGAGCATGTGGGGGTCACATGTATGGGTATGCTAATACCCGTAAGATAATACGCGGTGATATTTTTACTCTTGTTCAACTTAATTACACATCACGTCGCAATGCTATGCCCGCCGCACCTACAATCAAAATTCGGGTCACATCTCCGCCCTATTCATCCCGTGGTCTCAGCTGGTCCTTTGGCGTAAATAAATGATTTCATGACATGTCACTCCCACTCAACCGGGTATGGGAATACATCATTGTAGCCGCTGATTATTTTACTAAATGTAAATGGTACATGCCAAATTCACATAATATTGGAAAGACTACAACGTTGTTTCTTTAACCATGTCATATCCCGCTTTGTGTTCCCTGCTTATCACAATCGATCATGGTAGTCATTTTAGGAATTTTATGATGTCCTAACTTACTAAAGTTTGGTCTTCGCCATGATAACTCAACACCTATTATCCACAAGCACTGGCCAAGTTGAAGTAATCAACAAAGTTCTTATAACTATGCTTCAAAGGATGATAGGAAAACATAAAAAAGCCGGGCACACTCCATGTTGTTGCATTGTGGGAATATCGAATATATGTCAAATCCGCTACGAGGGTTTTACTTTTCGATTGGTTCATAGGTAACCATCTTCCTGTAGAATGCGAGATACCTTCTTTGAAGTTAGCTGTAGAAATCTTACCCAATACTTTTGTTGAAGAAGAATGTCTATTGTATTTACGCGATTAGATCTAAACTGACGTTAATTTCACTCTAGTAATAGAAGCCTGTGAGGGAAACGTAGAGTAATGCGATGACAAGTATCAAGCTCCATGTTTCTCCTCAGGTGATCTTGTTCTTCTTGCGAATGATCGATGTCTTAGGAGTCGGGAAATTCAACCAATGTGGAGAGATCCTTATATTGTTCGGCTTCCAAGTTTTGGAAAAAGGAGCATATGAGCTGTCGATTACAATGGTATCCCTTTAAATGAACCCGTGAATGGTTTTGTACTTGAAGAAGTACCATGCATAAGTTATTTGTGCACAAGTACCTTGTATTTTGGTGTATCATACTTTGTGTGTGTGTTGCTTTTGTTTCTTTACTTATCCGTCTCCGCTCTTATGTGTCGCTAGGTTTGATTGCCGATGTCGAGTCTTCGCTACTCCCTATATTGGCTTTGCTAATGGTGCTAGTCAGTACTCGAAACCTAGCCTCCTCAGTGGGAAATCTGTCTCCAACAAACTAACTTATATTCCCACAGTGTATGTCTTACTGCAACCAACAACATTGCAGAGTATAGCCACTGCTATTGAATTATTGGTTGATGCCATCTCAATTTGAATTTGTTATCTATTGTGCGATTTGATTCGCAGCTGGTAGTACTACAGCCTAAGTAATATCTACTCTATTCAAAGTCCTACTTTGTTACTGGGTGTGTATTTAAGTGAATCTACTTTGGAACGCTATTTTGATCACATTGAATATCAATATATTCCTAGATGTCTTAATACATTAACAAATGATTTACACTATGTATTAGATGACATTTGAACCATTTATAAATTAAACACACCAAAAACATTACATTATAAAGTAAACCGGTAGAAACCATCTCAGATATATAAGGATCAAAAGAGTTTGTTTTTACAAAGTGTTGTCCGAAGACCAAATATCAAAATTTGAAGCTCATAGCTTCTACAAAGTGACGCCACGATGACCTTCACGGTAACACACAACTTCTCTAGCAACTCTACAGAGAAATTGATCTATAACCTACGACAATTCTACGTTGTGACGTTGATCAAGGTTGGTAAACCTCTTCCAGAGTCATATCCGGAATGTTCATTGTTAGGGCTCTCTAAATTGCTCCACCACTCTGATAGTCTTCTAAGATATCAGAAAGTTAGCCATACTTCTCCTCTTCGTTGAATAGGAGAGGTTCCTGGAGGTCTATATGGTCCAACATATGTTATCAACAAACATTTTGTGTTAGTCTTCTAATAAACATATAAAACAAAAAACATTTCAATATACTAAAAATTCAAAAACATTTAAAAAGAGAAAATGCATGTATCTTCTTACCAAGGTCACCCCATTGAGTATCCTCTGGTAGTGCTAAGTCTGTATCTCCTCGGAAATCCAAACCGAAATAAGCATAGTCTTCAATCATCATCATCTGTGGTTGAAGCCAGTCAGATAAAGTATCATCATATTTGATTATCGGTCCTGCTACGTGTCGGGTCATGAGCTGACACCATCTTAGCATCCTAGGGTCCCTAGGAGCCAGTATATTCCACTTGACTTGTAGCCTTAGTAATGGGACCCGTTTGAGGAATAAGGATACTAGTAAAGATCCATACCCAAATTGTTTCACTTCACCTCGCCTGCATTTAGTTAAATTCTTTTGATATCACAACATCGGGCTCCGCTTTGACATTTCGAGGCTCAAGACACTCGGAGCGAAATTGAAGTAGCTCAGAATGCCATAATGAGGAGCGAACTCCCACCATCCGGAAAGCTATAGTAAAGGCGATGGTGCTAAGGGGGTCAAGTCTTGTACCCCCTGCATAGCAACTTTTCCCTTTTTCCACCGGGTAATACGTGATTGATTGCAAGATTCCACTCATATTGAGCCCAATTAATTTTCTACTTCACTGGTCAGACCGACATGATACTCCATGCCTCGACAACCCAACAAAATTATATGTTCTCAATGTCTATGGACAAAGTATGAGCTCCTACATTGAAAACCCGCTGATTTGGGTCCCACATATGCACCAGATACTCGACTAGTCCGGGACTGGGCCCTCATGCCCGGGATGCGAAAGTGTTTTAAGAGCCCACAATCTCTCAATGTAGATATGGTAGGAGGATTATTCTCGGCATTTGCATTATCCTCTTCATGTTCTCGCTCACACTTAAGCACCATGTTTGTGGCTATTTACCCGCAAGACAAGGAACATAAAAAGGAGGATTAATGATTTTATCCATGATCTAAATCTTTTTCATTGGGCAAAATATTTTTTAAAAAAATTGAGATTGCGGTTCTCACAGGCGCCTCTTTTACACAATGCGAACACCTCGCAAGTGGCTCAAGGCTCACCATGAATGCATTGTTCTCGCAGGTCCCGTATTGGCTGCCTGCGAGAATGCCTATACGCATGTAGGGTTCAAAACCAACTTGAAAAAGAAAAATTAACCAATGAAATTCAAAAATTTAAACCATGAAAAATGTCAAGAATGAAGAGCTTACCTTAATGATGTAGATGGCTCATCGAATGGTCTCTTGTAGCTCCTGAAAATTAGTGCCAAACTTGGAGGGTAAAATGGGGGTTTTGGAGCTCAATAGTGAAAATGTGAAATGATATGGTATGATGATGTTGATAACTAAACACAAGGGCATGCACATATTTTTCTTCGGTATGGCGTATTTTTGATTGTTTTTATGGTTTTACATAAAACCTCGATCGCCTTTTGTCTGTTCTTGTGCTTGTAAAAAACATGAGAACGTGATCGAGCATAGTTTTGTCACTTTTTCAGGCTCAACAAGATTATAATGTAAAAAATGAACCCCCAAGTACCTCCTTTAAGCTCTTTCAGACTCTCTAAACATGAAAATATAGTCGAGTTTATCTTCTCTATTTTCACGCCAAAGTATTTGAAGTACACCGGTGAGCGATAGTTTTCCTTTGGTCTCATCCACTATTTTAATTTAAAAGGAACTGAGAGAGTTCTCTTTAAGTGTTTTTCCAAACTCTATAATCTTGAAAACCTTTCAGTTTACTATCTCCCTCGCCTCGCTAAACAAACATTGACAGATCATGATGGACCGAACCACTCCTTCTTAGGGTTCTGTAAAAATACTCCAAGGGACTCTTCGTCCAAGGATGGTGACGGTATCAACAAGCATATGTGATCCCTTCTGCTTGCGTAAAAATAAAGAGGTACTGCCGTAAATGGTGGGGAAATTTGGGAAAGGGATGTTTCATCTTCTGTGGTTGATTGGCAAGTAGTGTCACTCTTGAAATGACACTTCTATTATGCAAGCTTGAAGTCGGTTTGGGAAATCCATTTGTCTCTCTTTTGATTGATTACAAGGTCATTTCATGTCGCCGTTTGGAGCCAGTCACAAATCATTGGTCGTGGTCATTCATATGTTCAAGAGAAGTTCATCAGAAACCTATATTGAGTCGCATCCATAGCTATCCATTCTCTCTTCAGGTCGGCCTTCCTCGCCCAAATTTAATTTGGTAAAATGCTTTGTGCTGTCACTTTCAAACTCGTTACTCATTTTGTGTCATTGATGGGGATACATTAAAGCCCTCCGGCGGATTTAGTTTTGTTCCTACGACTTTTACCATTATCCTGAATCAAGACTTAGAAATTATTTAGTACCTTGGAGCTTGCATACTTCAATGGCATAAGCTTCCTCACATTTTGACAGTGAGTTTACATCATTGCCCTCTGATCAAAAGATTCCATCGTGTCCTATTACTAACTCATTCATTCACAAATGATGGATTGTACTATAGTACCTTGGGAGTCATTGACATCAATGGTACTTTAACTTCTGTTAACGATTCTTTCATCAATGATCGGTAGTCAAGGGTTTCTACCATGTTCGACTTCAACACATGTAATCACATGGTTAGATTCACTTTGGGCTTAATGATTGAAGACCCCGGATACCATTTTTGTGATCCGTGTTGGCGATGGAGTATGTATAATTTAAAACACATAGATCCACCGTATGTTTCAAGGGCTAAGTGTCGCCTGATTTGAAATTTATCGCGATAGATCCACAAAGGTATTCTCCGTGTGGCGCTATATTTTACGGTATGGATCCACAGTATGATTGGTGGCCATTACCCATGCCTACAATGGCTGCCACCATGATCCGAAAGTATGAATGCTCACCCTAATTGATATATATGATACTGCAGATGCTTGATTGTTCACAAGCTCGAATAGGGATGTCTCCCTCCTCGGTTCTCTACACACACACATGCGCCTTTACAGTCTATCGACTATCATCGAAGTTCCAATCTCTTTAATTTTGGGGGCATTCATACTCCATGATTTTGGTCACAAGTGATGATGTATTGATGGTGTACTCGATCTCTACTATAACTTTCTCCGAGAAAAGTTACATTCATCTCTTTCCGTAAATCACATTTTAGGAAGGTTCGCAGTTACCATTGATTTGCCTCTAAGAATGCATGATTCTCAAGTAGTCAGCTTGCCGGTGAGAGAAGTTCACACTGTCTTAACTCGCTAGGGTGTGAACACT
This sequence comes from Picea sitchensis, assembly GCA_010110895.2. Lineage (NCBI taxonomy): Eukaryota > Viridiplantae > Streptophyta > Pinopsida > Pinales > Pinaceae > Picea > Picea sitchensis. Next base: position 12,676 of record SNQJ01S0021987.1, read on the forward strand.
TTCTAAATAAGGGAAAAATATGAATTCTAGAAGGGAATCTTCTAGAAGGATGATGGCATTCTAATGGTTATCTGCTATCGATTTCCTGACATTTTGGGATCATTCTTATCCAAATAACTAATTCATTATCTCCTAAATATTGAGGGGATTCTTTCGAAAAGGTTAGAAGTAAACAAGGTTAAGAAGACATTGGAGAATTAGTGAAATATTGTGTGAAGGACTGATGCTACAAAGCAACTAGAGAATTCCAAAGAAGTTTATCAAAGGTGGTTGATCTTCTTCATGCAAGGGAGCAAGTGTGTGTCGGAGCCAAGGGCCATCGAAAGGAGGTTTGCAACATCAAGGCTTAGGTTGTACATTTGATTTCAATCAATATGATACAAGAGTATCCATATTCCTTTCCCATAAAGATATGTCTACTCTTTATTGTATAATTCCTTGATCATATGCCAATGATTAACCGTTGAATATATTAAGTTGTTTTCACTTCGATTGGTTTGAGTTGTCCTAGTCTAGACTGCACAAGAACATTGGAGTGAAGCAGGAACAACTGTATGACCCAAGGGAAGCTTAATTATGGCAGGTATGTTCATGATTCTTGCCTCCTAGTTTATTCAATAGTCGAAATCTAGGGAAAGAGTATTATTCTGTCTTGCTTTGTTCTAGATCCAGGTGGATCTAGGGAGATCGGTTTGTGTCCGCACTTACGGATTTATCCAATAACACTAAGAGAACCACTCTCTCTTGTACAAGGTTTCCAAACTCAGATCACATGATCCTTCAGTGGGTTCTTGGTTAATTATCGCTAGGCTTGGTGACCGGACTGAAAAGCCTTCCTAAATTGTCGAGCTATGAACTTCTGTGACAGGGGTGAAGTAAACTCGTGGGTTTACTAAAATGGTAGTCCTTTCAAGGAACTCACTCCAGCTCTGAAATGTGAGGGAACTTCCCGGAAGGAGGTGACTTCAGGGAAATCAAACCAAGGCATAGCGTGAATCAAGTAAATGGGACAAATCTCTAGGGAACGGACTCGTAATCTGAACTTGTTCATTCTATATATAAACCGATTATGGTCATATAAGTATAATCATTCATCCACTAATTCGGATCAAAACACCAGCCAAACACTTTTATACAAAAACCATTTATGAGTGTACAAACATGAGCATGCATTCCAGAATATTCAATTCAAGATACAAGATATAAACACTTATCAGAAAACACTAGGTGTGATGTGACTGCTGAGAGGGGTGCTCATTTCCACCCAACCGTAGGCTCAGTGACTCCAAACGGATTTACCACTAGCCACCCTTGAGCTAGACCACGATGCTTGAGGTTCAATTTTCTACTTCCGCCTCAACAGAAGTCAAAGATGAAGGTTACTCTCCTTCTCCTCTGTTCAGAACTCCTTGTGTTTTCGGAGTTTCTCTAGTTCTTCCCCACGATCCCTATTGTGCGCGTTCTTCTCTCTTCTCCCTCCTTTACCACACTTCCTCTCTTGCCTTTTCTCTGCAAGATTGTGTGTGGCACGAATTTCCCCATCCTCGGTCAAGTCTGGGAGCTGTTACAGATGGGTGGTTCACCCCCATCCCCTCATTAACTCTTGAGGATCCTCCCCACCTACCAATCTGACGGGAAATCCATTCCGGGGTTAGAGAGTTTCTTTGGTCTTTGAGCAAGTAAAACCAGTATGGTACCATCTCGGTGGAAGTTAACGCAACCATTACAGGTCCCTTCCACCACCTCTCATTAGCCATCGTGGTCTCTTTTAGCACATCCCCCTCCCAGCAGCCATGCAACACATATTCATAACATAATTTACATTCATTGACCTTTTATAAAAAGGTCTGTCAAATCTAACATTCACGTCTTTGAGTTTGCCATAGTTCTTAGCCAATATAATTATTTTTACAGACTGGGGGAAACAGGGTGTTACATATGTCATATTTACTTACTATATAGTGTCATGGATATTCTTTATTTTGAAGACCAAGGCTATCCTCATTCCCAGATTTAAATTCTGAGGCTAACGTCTACTTCAAAATCATTTTCTTAAGCTAAAGAGATGGATCTTTAATATTTAATCCAGGCAGAGAGTCTTGCCCATATTCACATTTCTTGTCCAGAAGCATGCTTGCTTGAAGTCCTTTGAAGCTTTACGTATCAATTTTTGGCTACTCTCCACTTGAAATTTCCTTCCTTCCACCAATTTGTTGCAATTAAAGTTGTCTAATGCTTCCAAAGCACTGAGACTTTTGTTTTGATTTTCACTGTAAATAGAAATTGTTTTGGACTTGAAATTTGTTGTTTCAATCTCTTTGGCCTACAAAATGTGTTGATGCGACCTCCCCATCATCTTGATTCTTACTCAATGGTAGGATATCACAACACTTGAATTTTCCATTCATATTTATGTTGTATAATCTTTGTTTTTTTTATCCAAGTCAGAATGTTGAACGCGATATTTTAACAGGTGCCTTTTTTTGCATTGTCAGGATTGTCTAGTGGTTCTAGTAGTAGCATTCTATGTATTCAGTCCTAGTTATTGCACAAATGCCGATACAAATTTCATAGACGTTCAGAATACAAGGCCTTCTTTTGTGAATGTCGRTGCCCTTTTTGCATTGAATTCTGCAATTGGAAGAGTGGCAAAGACGACTATAGAATTGGCGGTGAATGATGTGAACAATAATGAGAATTTTCTAAACGGGACAAAGATAGTGCTTACCATGGTAGACTCTTCATGGGAACTATGGAAGGTTCTCAACTAAACTTTATTTTTCCGACCTTGATTATTTTGTATTTACACAAAAGCTTGGTTTTCTTTTGAGAACTCTGGATTCCTCATGCTTCTTATCTTTTAATGATTGGTTAAAGGTATCAATATCTTTGAATGACTGGTTAAAGATATCAATATAGTAGGAAATATGTGAGATGCACTGTTTCAGAAATTTACCTTCACTAAACTTACCAAAAGTTTGAGTGTTAGAGCGCCAGGGTGCAATTGTAGCTCTCAAATTTTTAGGGCTTGTTGATTCGTTAAATTAGGGTTTTAAAACAAAAAAAAAACATTTTGGAAATGGTTCCTAAAATGATAATTTATACACATAGAAAACATTATGGAAATGAATCCTAAAAGAGTTGAGAACCCTCAGTGATGGGTGTTGGATCTAGAACGATACAGGTATTCTGACCTTTACAATTTGTGCAAACTGGTCCTTTGTCTTCTTTGGATGGTGTGAAATTATTTTAGTTAAAGTATCAACATTGTGAATCTTCTACCAAGAGACCTCATAGAGATAAATTAATCACAATAAAGAAAGACAAAACAAGTAAAAGCACATCACCTCTTAAAATTTATTAATAACGAAGTGATTTCCAGTAACATTGAAATCCTCATTAACATAAGATAGAACGGTATCAAAGGTGTACAAAGATATTAGAAAGGATTCCAATTGAGGCACTAAATAAATATTAGAAAAAAAACACAAACAATCCCATTATGAAACATCCTCTTCATAAGTAAATTCTCATACAATACTAGCTGACATGTTGTTTTTCGAATCTGAATTTTTTTTACATTGCCAAATGTGGAGGTTGTAGACATTGTGATTGCTGACTTGTTTTCTTGAATTATCACTACTAATATATGATCATTAAACACTTTTCTTTTGCAAAATTCTCTGTCTTTTATTATGACAACAATACAAAATACAAAGCGCAAGCCCTCACATCACTGGATTTCCTCCTTGTCATAGGGAGAAAGGCAAGCATATCCGACAAGGATCCCATATTAGAGGAGATAATGTATTGTAAAAGGCGCTTAACACAAATTTGAGATGCTTAGTCATGTCAAAAACCATGGAAATCCATTCAATTGAAATCCTTTTTAGAACCCGCACAATTAGTTTTACATCTATGTTTTCACAAATAGGATAGAGTAGTGATCCAGAGGACATGACAAAGCTATCCTGCCATCTTCTTAAAGACTTAAGGCTCACATATCATGAACCCATTGTCTTGTATAAGACCCATGTGATCTGGTGAGCTTGCAAGAACAAAATATGTCTCTAATATTTTCTTTCTTGCCATACTAGATGCCACCATCAGTCAAGCCAGATCCATCGAGTCTATGTTTGTTATCTAGGACTTTGAAGAAAAACCTACCACCCAATCACTGTGACTTTATAGGCAGAGGGAGTTGACCAAATGGATTAATCCTTCATACTATTCTTCTTCATTATCGACAGTCAACCATTTAGAATTCAATTTCATAGTAATACTTACTGGGTTGCAAGATGAATAAATTACATTAATTATTTCCGAGTAGGTGGGTTATGCTTATTATTGAGACTGAACCTATTGGAATTGTCCCTCCATGAGAACCAACTATTCTGGAACCCACAATTCTTTCCATTTGATTATTCCTTTTTTTGGAAAGAAGCCTATCATAAGGCTTGGCAAGATAACCGAAAGAATCCCAAGGATTCCTAAAATGTTATCGTTATCAAGATCCCATCTATGTCTAAACCCAGGAAAAATCATCAACGTCATATCTGGCTAAACGCAGGAAAATTCATCAACGTCACATCACAAAGTTGGTGCAAGATGAGGATATTAAGCTAATCTCTTGTTCCACTTAGCATTGGATGACTAATATTCTCCACAAATCTTTGAGTAGAGACAAATTTGAAAAACTTAAAAACATGCTTGGTGTAGTTGTATCGTGACCTGCTATGAATGCATGATAAGTGAAATATTCAATTGGGATTTGATTTCATTTATGAGCAAATAACAAGTTGTTTGTTGTTGCTATGCATCTTTAATAGCCTAATGAGTCATTTGAATGAATGATTTTGGTTCCCTGTGATTCAAACATTTCAATACTCTCACCAAATCCCCAAGAATTAAGCAAAGATAGTAGAATGGTGCACATTGGTAAAATTAACATTACCAAAAAAACATATGTTGATTTTTTTCGACGTTCCCTTTCCCCCACTTCGGGGGTATGCTAGTAGTACACTAACAAAGGACAATTATATGAGCACAACTTTCCATTTAAATTCAAAATGATATGACTTACAAAAAATTTATAATAATAATAAAAAAAAAACTGCACATTTATAAATTTGTTTTCATTCATTAAGAACATTGAAGTTACAAATATCAAGTAACAAAGGACAATTATATGAGCACAACTTTCCTGTTAAAGTCAAAATTATATGACTTGTAAATTTTTTATAATAATAATAATAAAAAAATTACACATTTATAATTTTGATTTTTCATTGATTAAGAGCATTGAAGCGACAAATATCTCTTGAATTGAAATAAAAAATTTAAATTTGCAAAAATGTTGTCACTCCTTGGCCTTGGAAACCGAGAAGGAAAAAGGTACGGCTATATACAAAGGGGTTTCGTGGACTAAATCTAGCATGTTGTTCATGGCGCGGACCTTGTATAGGTTAAGTATATTGATAATGGAATCTCTTTTATATAGTATAATGTACAATAAGTTAATGTATAGGTTAAGTACATTGATAATTGATTCAGAGGGAGGAATGTTGGAGCTTCTCTCGGTTCATGAGGCCATTAATGTAGTAGGGTATAGTTAGGTGAGGGTTTTAAGTGTTTGCAGACAAATCATTCTTACCACTTCAGAGCTCTTGTAGTCTTTTAGTTAGTGCTTGTTAGGTGGCGGTTGTAGAACGTTCTAGTGATGGATGTTGAAGTCACTGCACTTATGAGTGCAGATGATAGAGTTATCTGGAAATGCGTCGGTTTTTTTAATTCGTATTTTGAGTACATTGCCCCCTAATCTGTCAAGGGGTCTTTTCACTTTACGTGGGATCCGAGGTCTCCTTGAATATTACCAAACCTACCAGAGGGTGGTGTTTTAGCGCCCGAACTGATTTTTGGTGTGAAGTCTCAATAGTTTACTAGTGATCTCCCTTTAGGGAAGAAGAAGTGATTGTTTCAGCAGTTTGATGAACATTACATGAAGGAGGGACATCTAGAACGCTTGTACATGAGGAGAGACCTGGGTCTCTTGAAGCCGTGGAAGGCAAACAAGACGAAGAGGAGATTTTTTATGGGTTCTGATATTGGGATGGAGGACACATGAACTATGGCCCTGTGCATGCTCGTCGAGAGACTTTCCTTTCGAAAGCTCTGCCATACGTCCCTTGAAGATTGGGTTTCAACGAATTGGAAACTGATTTTAGGTTACAGTCCAGAGGTTTTCTACCTATCGCAAGGCTGGATCGAGTTTAGGTGTAGGAACTCTGAGGGTTCCTCACTACTGCTGGAAAACCTATGGGTGAGCATAATGTTAAAGAGGTGGCGAATAAATTTAGACCCCTCTCAAGAATACTTTCAAATCTGACACCTATGGGTGTTACTCCCTGGTCTACCACTACAGTGGTGGAATAAGAGGGATCTTGTGGATGTGGCCAAAAATTTAGGCAGGTTCATTGCGGTGGATGAAGTAGCTCTTACAGCACCAGATAAACGGATATGCAAAGTGTTGGTAGAGATTGATATTCATGCAGGGCTTCCGAAGACCATTGAGTTGGAGTGGCATGGTTAGTTGAGGTGTCAGAGGATTGATTTCATGGGTATCCATTTTTGTTTTTTGTGGTGCAGACAAACTGGACACCTTCGCAGGGACTGCCTCAGGGGCTTTGTTGAAGAATAATATTCTGACTCCTCATTGCTCCATAGACCAACCTACAAATATCCTCCAGAGGTAACTTCGGGTGACTAGAATGGTTACAACACAGGAGTCGATTTTTTCAATAATGGCAGGACTGCTAGCAGCTTCTCGGGTAAGTTGAGAACTCTCTGTCCTTCTCTATTTTTTTCTCTTACCTCCTGGGAACGTGCTATGTTGGCTATGACTATTGGGTCGGGGTGGACTGTAACTAGGACTCGGAGCCTTTAGAATCATAGGACATGGACTCTCTTTCTCCTTTGTTACCTCTTGTTTCTCTGCGGGCTAGTAACAAGATCCCTTCTCCTAATGTTAGACAACTTGGAGGCTCAGAACCTGTTAGTTTTCCTTTGAGATAGTCAGATAGTCCTGCTCCTTTACTTTTAGAGCCTCCCACATTGCCTTTGTCTCCGACCTTTGTTGACATTTCTAGTCGAGGGTTTATTGTTGGTACTTCGTTGTCGAGGGAATGTCCCTCTGAGGGCCAGTGGATGTTACCTAGTACTGAACAAACACTATGTTCGGGGAATGATGTCCTTGGTTCTACAGAATAGGAAAATCGATGATGCTCGGGTTTTTGGGGGTTGGAGTTGGGTGAAAGTTCTATCAGTTCAGTCTTGGATTCTTTAGTTCCATCTCTACAGGAGATCCACGAACCGCTACCGCTTCCTACTTTCCTAGGTAAGATCATTGTTTCAACTGATTTGACTGAAGGCCCCTTGAACAAAGATGTTACTATGAGTAGGGAGGGACCGAGAGCTTCTGTTTGTAAGGGTTTTTCCTGTTCTAGAGGACTTGGTTGCAATATTTCACCAATTAAGAATCAAAGTTCTCGGAAGCGAGTTGAGTTTGTTTCTCTGGATTTAGATAGTATTTCTACCTCGGTTACTGATCATGGGGCACTTAGAGGCATCAAATCCCTAGCATGCGTTAAGCCATGATTTTGTTGTCCCTAAATATTAGGGGAGTGGGGGGATCCCTAAAAATGGCCTCTGTGCGAAAAATTCTCAAAATTACTCTTCCAGACATTATCTTCTTGCAACAGACTCTAGTTGACAAAACTAGGGCTAGAACTTTCTTATTGAATCTAAGACCTGATTGGTGTACAATAGCTGTGATTTCTGTGGGAAAATCAAGGGGTTTGTTGGTGGCTTGGGATCCATCAAAGTTTGACCTCAAACCTTATGTTTGTTGTGGTGGTTTACTTGTGACAGGTTCCAGTTATGAGCTAAAGGAGCAGATTTCTTTTTTAAATGTGTATGGTCCATGCAGTGACAGAAAAACTTTCTGGGAAAAGATAGGCGATAGGGGTATTCTATCTCCTAAACATTTGATTGTGGATGGTGATTTTAATTTTACCATGAGTGAAGGTGAAATCTGAGGGGATGCAGTATAGCCCGATCCATTGGTGTTGTTTCTAAAATATTTGTTCTGGGAAGGAGGACAGGTGGATATTTTTTCAGATGAGCTTATGTCAACATGGCGAAATGGAAGTATGGGATCAGATTGCATATTGAAAAGATTAGACAGGGCATTTGTTGCCTCTGACATGTTAAGGATTGTAGGAAGATTTCGTTTGTGGGTGGCTTATCCCTATATCTTGGATCACGCTCCAGTTTTGTTGCAACTTGATGGCAGCATTTAGTGCAACAACTATCCTTTCAATCTAAACTTGCAGTGGTTATATGAAGCGGATTTCACACAAAGTGTAAATGAAGTTTGGAAGGATCCAAAATTTTTACAAGAACCAGGTCTTCAACGAAGATTTTTCTGGAAGATGAAGAGTTTAAAGACTGTAATAAAAACTTGGGTGATACAGAATAAAACCCAGACTACTTTAAAATTAGGACAACTTGTATCAGATTTACAGAAGCTTTATCAGAGTTCATTAACAGACTTAAACAACCAGGAGTTGTCTTGCCAAATAAAAGAGTTGGAAGCAAAGAGATTCAAAATCTTAATAGCCGAAGACGATTTATGGAGACAAAGAATCCAAGTGATTTGGATAAAGAGCGGTGATCAGAATACCAAAATTTTCCATCACTTTTCTAGTGATAGAAAAAATCGAAAACAGATTTGGGAAATCTCGGATGAGACATGCCATGAAGTATTGGGACAAGATGTCTTAAAACTAGAGGCTGTTAAATTTTTCAAAAACTTTGGATCGGGGTTAGGCATCCTCGGAGAAGATCAACCTATATTAGCTAGTCAGTTTCCCAATTTGGTTATAGAGGAAGATTATTTTCTTTTAGAGAGAATTTTTACTAAAGAGGAATTGTTGAAGATTCTAAAGGCATTTGCAAAAGATAAAAGTCCAGGCCCCGATGGCTAGACTGTGAAATTTTTCCTACACTATTTTGATCTAGTTGGGGAGGATCTACTAGCAATGGTCGAGGAATCTAGGAGGAAGGGAGAGGTTATAAAAGCATTAAATTATACTTTTATTGTACTAATCTTGAAAGTAAATAAACTGTTAACTTTTGAATATTTTCGACCCATCTCTCTTTGTAACCTCTGTTATAAAATTATTGCTAAGATATTGGAAAATAGCCTTCGGCCTATTCTTTCTCATGGCCTGTCGAAAAAACAACTGGTCTTTCTACAAGGGAGACAAATTATAGATGTAGTTGGCATGGAACAAGAATGCCTTCATAGTATTAAGAAGAAGAATTTAAAATCTCTCATCTTAAAGCTTGATCTAAAAAAGGCATATGATTACATCAACTCGGATTTCTTAAGATTGATCCTTATCAAAGCTGATTTTGGTTTGTTGGTAACAAACTGGATAATGAGTTGTGTTACTTCTATAACTTACGCAGTTTTGGTCAATGGGGAGCCGACAAAATTGTTTCACAGAGGCAAAGGGCTTAGTAAGGGATGCCCATTGTCATCACTATTATTCATCCTGGTGATGGAGGGTCTTAATATTCTTCTCAAGAAGGGTAAGGTCACAGGGAAATTGACAGGTGTGAAAGTAGCTAGAATTGTTAATATTGTTCATCTATTCTTTGTCGATGATGTGTGGATAATGTCCAGAGAAAGTATCGAGGAATGGAAGGAGATAGCAGGAATTATGGAGACCTTCATAAGTGCTACTGGCCTAGAGATAAATATTGAAAAGTCATATTTTCATGTTGCGGGCATGGATGATTATAGTCTGGCTCCTTTTAGAGATATTTTTCCATATAACTTATTTTATCTTAATGAAGGCTTCAGATACCTGGGTTACTTTCTTAATCCTTCTTGCTATAAACCAGAAGATTGGCGTTGGCTCATTAAAAAGTATGAACGGAGAATAGATCATTGGTGCAACCGTTGGCTTACTCTTGGAGGATGTTTTGTTCTAATAAAGGTTGTTTTAGAGAGCCAATCGGTCTATTGGATGACCTTGGTCGCAGTTCCAAATTCAGTTTTAGTAAAAATACGACAACTCATTTTATTCCTTTTATGGTCAGGTTGTAGCAAAAGGAAACTTATGCACCTCTGCAATTGCGAGACGATTGCAAAGCCAAAGAAAGCGGGAGGTTGGGGTCTGAGAAACCTCTTCCTTTTCAACAAAGCTTTAGTAGAAAATACCTTATGGAGAGTGTTTACCAAAATAGGTGTATGGAATAATGTTATTGATCCAAGTGGATATTGGTGGCCACCCACCTTTTCTGACCGGCTCAAAACAATTTTCTGGCAATTTTGGCAATTTACTACTTTTAGCAGTTTTTAACTTCCGGGGCCATTTTGAGGGCCCAAATGGAGGTTTTTCGATATTGAGGTTCTCAATGATAAATAAATGCATGATTGAACCCCCAAAATGAATCTCCTCGACAATACCTTTCCAACTAGCTATCACACGCCTAAAACAGAGATCGTATGCAAAAGTTACGACCCCAGGAAGTTGATGTAGTAACTTACCCAAACGGGGCCCACATGACTTTTGACGCTTCAATTCCTAGGGTTAGGTTTTTGGATGTATAGGGTTTTTGACATTCCTATTTATTGTAAAAAGGCCTTCAAATCCTCATTGTAATATTCTTCTTGCGAATGCGAGTAGCCGTCACATCTCTTCTCAGAGATAAGCTTCCACCATTCTAGCGAGTCTTTCACTCTGTATTTTTACAGTCTCTGTACATTTATTTCATTAATAGAAATTGTGTATTACTTTATATTTGTTTTTATGGTTGCATATATGATACATTTATGTTATATTATTGAATATATGTGATATCTCTCTGCATTTCTTTATTATATCTCCGCTCTCATTTCGTGCCTAAAATAATCTGGATCAGTGGTATCAGAGTAGACTGCTCTTGATTGTTTTTTCAGTGCATGTCTCCAAAGAGGTCTGAGTGTAGCAAGTTGGGTATCAAGATTGTCTCTCATCAAGACAATTGCTCTCGCACAACCAAGAAACCCTCAATGGCAGAAGAAAAGAAAAACGACAAAGCAGATGATCCTATCAATCTGTTGCTTGAGCAAGCTCTCACGTGACAGAGGGACGAAATGATGGAGAATTTTGTCCACGTCCTTCAACACCTTCCGATAAAAACAGGGGAATCTACATCAAGTGACCACTTTGGAGGCACCTCGCATTTCAAGGTACAAGTTAATTTTGATATTCCTGTATTTGAAGGACAGATAGATGCAGAAGCCCTAGAAAAATGGTTCACTCTGCTAGAAGGTTATTTCTCTGTTCACAATTTTTCTGACAAAGAAAAGATCACCTTTGCACTCCTTAAAGCTCTCCCTCCTGTCAAACATTGGTGGGAAACTTACTGGGAGCAAATTTCCACAGAGGAGTCTGGAATATATGGGGCCGATCCCACTTGGAATTTTTTTGTGGATGCGGTAAAGGAACAATATTACCCTGTTGGCAACTATGAGGACCAGTACATGAGATGGACCACACT
>SNQJ01S0021987.1:24298-56334 GCA_010110895.2 Picea sitchensis
TGTACACATGTTTGTATAAGAAAAAGTTTGACAAGTTACATGGGCATGAGTAGTCAATCATCACAAACATCAACACAACAATAAGGCCAAATGTAAATATTCATAGATTATTCTCTTGCTATGTTTAAGAAACAAATATCCTCAGTTATTTGTTCTACTATGCCATGGTAAATATGTTTATGTCATTTACAACACATGTTTTTTAGTTCACAAGAACTATCGACAAGTACAAGTGAAATGTCCAACATAGTGCAATGTCCAGAGACTAAGAGGTATGGTTACAAAACTCTAATATGCATACTATTATCACATAAAGTTTTCAAGGGCCACAGGCCACAGTCATGAGTGCAAAGCACAAAACTCAGAGCGACTCATTCCAGGCCCAAAATCAATGGCCGAAGCCAGAAATAGATCTGGACCATTCAATTATCCAGAATTCCACGCATCATCAGATCCTCAGCTCCAAAGGTTTTTCTTAGAGGGAAATGTGGTTTGAGAATTGAAATTCCCAAAGGTCGATTCCTGAAGCAAATCTCATTCATTGATTCGAAGAGGGAATATTCGATACGCCAATCTAAAGCACTAGAGCTAGGTCGTTGATCAGGAAGCCTCATCTCAAATCACAAGATAAATGGTCACACTCCATTACGGGGTCGGAAGGTGCACACATTTTAAAATTTTAAGGGCGGGTTGCAATCAGAACCGTGGTTTTTGGCAAGGGACGCGTGGCAGTTCATGGTGAATTGCAGGGACAAAAGAGGTTTTCTTTCAGACCGCCCTTGGTAGTGCCCACAATCGCGCAATTGCATAGGGTCATGTCCCTACGTCACATTGAGGACGAAGTGATGGAGAGGAGCTGCGCTAAAGGCTAAAAGCACCTCGCTCCACATGTAACACCCTGTTTCCCCCAGTTTGTAAAAAAATAACTATATTGGCCAAGAACTATGGCAAACTCAAAGATGTGAATGTTTGATTTGACGGACCTTCGTATAAAAGGTTGATGAATGTAAATTATGTTATGATTATGTGTTTCATGACTGCTAGGAGGGGGATGTGCCAAAAGAGACCACAATGGCTAATGAGAGGTGGTGGAAGGGACTTGGAATGGTTGCGTTAACTTCCACCGAGCCAGTACCGTACTGGTTTTTCTTGCTCAAAGACCAAAGAAACTCTCTGACCCTGGAATGGATTTCCCATCAGATTGGTAGGTGGGGAGGATCCTCAAGAGTTAATGAGGGGATGGGGGTGAACCGCCCATCCGTAAAAACTCCCAGACTTGACCACGAATGGGGAAATTCACACCACACGCAATCTTGCAGAGAAAAGGCAAGAGAGGAAGTGTTGTAAGGGGTAGAGAAGGAAGCGCGTGCGACATGGATCACAGAAGAAAAATCGGAGGAAATTTGGAAATATGGGGGAGTTATGAACAGAGGAGGAGGAGAGTAACCTTCGTCCTCGACTTCCGTTGAGTTGGAAGTAGGAGACTAAATCTTAAAGCATCGTGGTCTAGCTCGGGGGTGGCTAGTTGTAAATCCGTCTGGAGTCACTGAGCCTACGGTTGGGTGGAAACGAGCACCCCTCTCAGCAATCGCGTCACACCTGGTGTTTTTGATAGGTGTTTATATCTTGCATCTTGAATTGAATATCCTGGACACATGCTCATGTTTATACGCTCATAAATGGTTTCTGTATAGAAGTGTTTGCCTTGTGTTTTGATCGGAAATAATGGATGCATGCTTATACTTATATGACCATAATCGGTTTATGTATAGAATGAATAAGTTCAGAATCCAAGTCTGTTACCTTGAGATTTGTTCCATCTACTTGACTCATGCTATGTCCTGGTTTGATTTTTCGAAGGCACCTCCTCCCGGGAGGTTTCCTCGCATTCCAGAACTAGAGTGAATTCCTTGAAAAGACTACCGTCATAGTAAACTCACGAGTTTACTTTACCCTTGTCACAGAGTTCATAGCTCGGCGAATTAGGAAGGCTTTTCAGTCAGGTCACCAAGCCTAGGGATAATTACCCAAGAACCCTCTGAAGGATCAAGTGATCTAAGTCTGGAAACCTTGTACAAGAAAGAGTAGTTCTCTCAGGTTTCGGCGTTTCGGCACCCAGGAAACCAAAGCGAAAGACCCTTTGTCTTCGCCAGTCGCAAAATCCTGGTATACGAAACCCCAAATCGATTTAGCGTGAATAGGTTTTGGCGTTTCGGCACCCGGGAAACCAAAGGGAAAGACCCTTCGTCTTCGCTAGTCGCGAAATCCTGGTATACAAAACCCCGAATCGGTTTAGTGTGAATAGGTTTCGGCATTTCGTCACCCGGGAAACCAAAGGGAAAGAACCTTCATCTTCGCCAGTCGCAAAATATCGGTATACAAAACCCCAAATCGGTTTAGCATGAATAGGTTTCGGCATTTCAACACCCATGAAACCAAAGGGCAAGACCCCTCGTCTTCGCCAGTCACAAAATCCTGGTAAACGAAACCCCAAATCGGTTTAGTGTGAATAGGTTTCAGCGTTTCAACACCCGAGAAACCAAAGGGAAAGACCCCTTGTTTTCGCAAGTCACGAAATCCCAGTACGCGAAACCCCGACGCACTCTGTGGATGAGCCCTAGGTCACCAGATAGAGTCTTGTGGTAGGAAGGAGGAGTCCCAAAATAATCTAGACCGTCGATTTGTAGGGACGCGTGGCAAAGATCTAAATCCGTCAGGGTTCTGGAGATCAGGGAAATAAGAGTGAAGACCCTGCCAAAATCCCAAAAGGTAGAATGTCAGGATTTAATCCAGGCCGTTGATCAAGTCGACAATCTAGACTGTAGATCCAGATGATACCAGGGTTTCGGGTTTCGGGGATTGAAGGGACAAGGGTTCCTTGCAACAAGAATCTCAAAAGTTGAGTTCCGGTAACACCATTTGGTGTTAGCGTGTGTTCACTGAGGTGGTCACATGGAGTAGGAATAAGGGGAGCCAAGGAGCTCATTAACCCCATTTCGGGTTTTGACACTTCAAGAGACATGGAGCCTAGGAGAGCTCGCACACAGAAATCCCGAAACATGAAAGTTGGAAGCACCTTTTTGGTAAGGCCTGTGGTCATAGCCAATGATCACATGGAGGAGGATAAGGGAAGGGATCATCTATGCTATGCCCCATAGAAATTTTGGGATTCTGTCCCTCAAAGAAAAGACGAAAATAAAAGAAAAATCTAGGTTTTCGTAGTGGGTATGTGACAAATTGGTATCAGAGAATGGTTACAGCACTTGGCCTGCTTGGGCTCATGAATGAGTTGCGCAGAAACTCCATTTGAAGTACTCTTAAAAGGAGTAACCCTTTACCTTAACCCCCTTTATCAAAAGTCGAAGTTAAGAATGAAAATTCCTATTGTTTGTATGCATTTGAAAAATATGAATTATGCGCTGATTTTGAATGAATATAATGTTGACTAACAACAAGTGTTTTTCTTGCACAACAAGCAGACAATTAGCCGTGGGAAACTGCAGACGCATAGAATGGTGACACACCACGAAGTGGGGGATGGCACCCACAATAGAGATGAAGAGTCTGACGAAAGGAGAGCGGTATAGACCCCTCTAGATCTAGCTGAGACTGTGAGAAGCCGCATGGTTGAACTACAAAGATGCAAGGCCGACAATGAGAGGTTGATAAAAGAGCAAGAGAAGAAAACATAAATTAATGCAGTCTTGTTGCAGAGTTTATCCAACATACAAAGACAATTGCAGCATGGACCTGACACCAGTCACGCGGACCAACGGCAGACAAAGAGAAGTCAAAGCCCACCTGGGATACAAAAAGGTGGTCTTTTAAGTGTCCACACTGGGAGGAGCATCTCAAGAAAGGTCCACCCCAGAGATAAGGGACAAGCATCAAATGATTCCTCTGGAAAGGAAACTAGCGACTCAGAGGGATCTTCTAGTAGTAGAACTAGTTCTTATTCCCAAAGAAAACGAAAGAAGCGAAATCATTCCAAAAATAAAAATCTCGAAGAATTCAAGAAGGCCAAACCACCCTCTTTCGACGGTGAAATAAAGAAGGGAGAGGAAGCGGAGGCTTGGCTTCTTGGACTAAAGAAGTATTTCAAAGTCCATGACTTCTCAGAAAACTTGAAGGCCCGAGTAGCCACTTTCAACCTGAATGGGAAGGCTTCCATTTGGTGGGAAGACCTTAAGACCGTAAAAGGGATTCATGAAGAAGACCTATCTTGGGAACGGTTTGAGAAATACTTCAGGAAGAAGTATCTGTCAGAAAAGTATTTCGACGAAAAGAATAAGAATTCTATGAACTCAAGCTGGGGAAACTCACCATAGAGGAATATGTCAGCAGATTCCTCGAGTTGATGAGGTGTGTACCCTATATAAAAGAAGGAAATGCAAAGGTGCAATGATTCATCAGTGGACTACCTAAGGAATATCAGAACAGGATTGAGTTTGATGAGCCAAAGACCCTAGAAGACACTATCCAAAAGGCAAGATATTGTTATGAACAGCTTGGGCATCAGACAGAACCTTGTGAGAGATGGAAGTAGAAGAATAGTTTGATATTCCAGAAAAGGGGGTTTAAATCCCCAAGATTTAAAAACTATAAAAAGGACTCAAGGTTGAGCTTCCCAACCCGAAGTGTACACCGGCAGAATTTCCCCTCCTAGAGCGGAGATAAACCTTTTGGATCTACCCCGAGAAAGATTGATAACCCGAAGAAAGAACCCTTGAAATGTTGGGGTTGTGGAGAAGAACATCTACTGAGGGACTGCCCACACCGACAACAGAACAGTCGAAGAATTTACAATGTTTAAGATGCTACCACCATCAATGACGTGGCCAGGAGAGTGCTACAAATTTATGCAGCCTTAGATAATAAACAAGTTGACCACCAAGCTTCAGTGGTGGAGATGGAAGGTATGATTACCAACCATCTAGTGTCTATTCTAATTGACCCTTGTTCAAATTTGAGTTATATAGCCCCTAAGGATGTTGATAAGTGTAAATTACAACCACATAAACACGCCAAGCCATGGTTGGTACAATTAGCCACTGGAACCAAAATAAAGGTAGCAGAGGTCATACCATCTTGCCAATTCATTATGGGTGAATTCCCCACCCAAACAACCCTTAACATATTACCCCTAGGATCGTATGACCTGTTGATTGGCATGGAATAGCTAGCCACATATAAATCCAAACTATACTATTACCATAAAACCTTAGAATGTGTAAGTGAAGAAGGAAGAAGGATAACCCTTCAAGGGATCCAAAAACCTGTCTCAGTGAGACGAATATCATCTCTTCAAATGAGAAAGTATCGCAGAAAGGGATTTCCACTATATAGGATGCAGGTGTTGGAATTATTTGAAGATGACAAACCAAGCCTCGAAGACCACCCCACACTAAGAGAATATAGAGATGTATTTCCAGAAGAGGTACTTGGTCTACCTACAAGAAGGGACATTGACTTCTCAATAGAACTTGCAGCAGGAGTGGTGCCAATTTCTAGGACACCCTACAGGATGAGCACACCCGAGCTAGTTGAGCTTAAATTACAATTAAAAGAAATGATGGACAAAGTCTATATCCGGACCAACATGTCTCCATGGGGAGCACCAGTCCTATTTTTGAAAAAGAAAGACGATACCCTTCGAATGTGCATAGATTATAGACAACTCAATAAGGTAATCATAAAGAACAAGTACCCCTTACCCAGAATCGATGACATGTTCGATCAATTGGGAAGTGATTCCATCTTCTCAAAGATTGACTTGAGATATGGATACCATCAAGTCCGAATCAAGGGTGAAGACATCCACAAAACTTCCTTCAGGACGAGATATGGTCACTATGAGTTTATGGTAGTACCATTTGGATTGACCAATGCCCCTACCACTTTTATGTGCTTGATGAACAATGTGCTCAACAAATTACTAGACAAATTTGTACTGGTTTTGATTGATGATATATTAATTTACTCCAAGAATAGAGAGGAACATGAGGAACATCTTAGACTTGTGCTTCAAGTGCTAAGAGAACATCAGCTCTATGCCAAATTTAGGAAGTGTGACTTTTTCTAGAAGCAAATACATTGCTTGGGCCATGTCATATCTGAAGAGGGAGTAGCAGTAGACCCTGAAAAGATCAGGTCTATCATGGAATGGCATACCCCAAAGGACATTTCAGATATCAAATCCTTTATGGGCTTAGCAGGATACTATAGAAGATTTATAAAAGGATTCTCCAAGATTGGTTGTCCAATCATTGCCCTCAAGAAGAAGGGAGCTAAATTCGCGTAGACATAAGAATGTGAAGAAAGATTTCAATCCCTAAAACATCTACTGACCCACGCACCTATGTTGAAGATCGTCGATCCCGAAGTTGACTTCCTCGTGTGCACAGATGCCTACAAGGAAGGGCTCAGAGGAGTCCTTATGCAATGAGGAAGTGTAGTCTGCTATGGATCTCAAAAGTTGAATGAGCACGAAGTCAACTATGTGACCCATAATATAGAGCTGGCCACCATAGTGCATGCCTTAAAAATGTGGAGGCATTACCTCCTGGGAAGGAAATTTGTACTTATGACAGACCATTGTGGATTGCGATATCTGTTTGACCAACCAAAGCTCAATGCCAAACAAGCTAGGTGGATGGCCCTCCTTAGCGAGTTTGATTTTGAAATCAAACATGTTAAAGGAAAGGAAAATAAGGTGGTTGATGCCCTTAGAAGAAGTATGAAAACAATTCACCTAGAAGAAGTGAGCACCTGCGAGACGAATGTCAAAGAAAGAGCCAGGAATGCACAAGAAACAGACACATTCTTCCAGACCGTGACCTCGTACCTTGAGCAAGAACCCACAGGGATAAAGTATGAAGGCTACCAGATGATAGATGGAGGTCAACTAACTTACATAAACAGATTGTATATTCCAGATTGTGATGACTTGAAGAGGTTCATAATGGATGAACTACATAAAAGACCATATACTGGTCCCTCAAGATATCAGAAGATGATCACGCCCACTAGGAAACAATTCTATTGGCCTGGGTTAAAGAAATACATAGCTAAATATTTAGCTAAGTGCCTAGAATTCCAACAGGTTAAAGTAGAACACCGACACCCAACAGGATTATTACAACCTCTACCAATCCTGGAATGGAAATGGGAAACCATTTCCATGGATTTCATCACCGGATTACCAACCTCGACCAGGCAGAATGATGCCATCATGGTGGTGGTGGATAAATTGAGAAAGTCTGCAAATTTTATCCCCGTCAAATAGACTTGCAAGGCAATAGATATCGCCAGCATATTCATGAAGGAGATATTCAAACTACATGGTATGCCTAAAAAGATCGTGTTTGATAGAGACACAAAATTTACTTCCAACTTTTGGAAATTCTTGATGGCTGGTCTAGAGACCAAATTATTGTTTAGAACAACCTATCATCCTCAAATCGATGGATAGATGGAAAGAGTAAACCAAATATTAGAAGACATGTTGAGGATGCATGTAATGCATCAACCTAAAAAGTGAAAAGATTACCTGCCACTGGTGGAATTTTCCTACAATAACGGCTACCAAGAATCCCTGAAGATGAGTCCTTTCGAAGTCCTCTATGGTAGACCGTGCAACACTCCAGTCAGTTGGAGTAACCCAGTAAACAGAATTACTATTGGACCTGACATGTTGAAATAAATGGAACAACAAGTGATTCAGATAAAACAAAATCTAAAGGTCGTTCAGAACAGACATAAAAGTTACGCCGACCAAAAGAGAACTCCAAGAGAAATCAAGATGGGAGACCACGTATATCTCAAAGTTAGGCCCAGGAAGATTTCCCTAAGGATGGGAGCTTGTACAAAGTTGGCACCTCGGTATTGCAGACCCTTTGAAGTTCTAGATAGAGTGGGACCCGTAGCCTATATGCTAGCACTTCCTCCCAAAGTAAAAGCACATAATGTTTTCCATGTTTCATTATTGAAGAAATATGTACATGATTCTAATCATATAATTGAATGGTCTGTGATCCAGGTGGAACTACAGGGAGAATTCCTGCCAGAACCTCAATGCATACTGGAAAGAAAGGAAACCCCACTCAGGAACTGAACCATTGCACAGGTCAAGGTGCAGTGGAAACATTTTGGCCCTAGATGAGGCTACATGGGAAATGGAAGATGCCATGAAACATGCATATCCAATTTTGTTTACTTCTGTACATACACGTCATATTTATAGATAGAACATCGAGGACGATGTTCCTTTAAGGGGGAGGGAATTGTAACACCATGTTTCCCCCAGTCTGTAAAAAAATAACTATATTGGACAAGAACTATGGCAAACTCAAATATGTGAATGTTTGATTTGATGAACCTTTGTATAAAAGGTCGATGAATGTAAATTATGTTATGATTATGTGTTGCATGACTGATGGGAGGGGGATGTGCTAAAAGAGACCACGATGGCTAATGAGAGGTGGTGGAAGGGACTTGGAATGGTTGCGTTAACTTCCTCCGAGCCAGTACCGTACTGGTTTTTACTTGCTCAAAGACCAAAGAAACTCTCTGACCCTGGAATGGATTTCCCGTCAGATTGGTAGGTGGGGAGGATCCTCAAGAGTTAATGAGGGAATGGGAGTGAACCGCCCATCCATAAAAACTCCTAGACCTGACCACGGATGGTAAAATTCGTGCCACATGCAATATTGGAGAGAAAAGGCAAGAGAGGAAGTGTGGTAAGCAGTAGAGAAGCACGCGTGACAGGGATCGCGGAGGAAAAGCTGGAGGAACTCTGGAAATACAGGGGAGTTATGAACATAGGAGGAGGAGAGTAACCTTCGTCCTCGACTTCCGTTGAGTTGGAAGTAGGAGACTAAATCTTAAAGCATCGTGGTCTAGCTCGAGGGTGGCTAGTGGTAAATATGTTTGGAGTCACTGAGCCTATGGTTGGGTGGAAACGAGCACCCCTCTCAACAGTCGCATCACACCTGGTGTTTCTAATAAGTGTTTATATCTTGCATCTTGAATTGAATATCCTGGACGCATGCTCATGTTTACAAGCTCATAAATGGTTTCTGTATAGAAGTGTTTGCCTTTTGTTTTGATCAGAAATAATGGATGCATGCTTATACTTATATGACCATAATCAGTTTATGTATAGAATGAATAAGTTCAGAATACGAGACCGTTCCCTTGATATTTGTTCCATCTACTTGACTCACGCTATGTCCTGGTTTGATTTCCCAAAGGAACCTCCTCCCAGGAGGTTTCCTCGCATTCCAGAACTGGAGTGAATTCTTTGAAAAGACTACCATTATAGTAAACCCACAAGTTTACTTTACCCCTGTCACAGAGTTCATAGCTCAACAAATTAGGAAGGCTTTTCAGTCAGGTCACCAAGCCTAGGGATAATTACCCAAGAACCCTCTGAAGGATCATGTGATCTGAGTTTGGAAACCTTGTACAAGAAAGAGTAGTTCTCTCAGGTTTTGGCGTTTCGGCACCCAGGAAACCAAAGGGAAAGACCCTTCTTCTTTTCCAGTCGCGAAATCCCGGTATACGAAACCCCAAATCGGTTTAGCGTGAATAGGTTACGGCGTTTCGGCACCCGAGAAACCAAAGGGAAAGACCCTTCGTCTTCGCCAGTCGCGAAATCCCAGTATACAAAACCCTGAATCAGTTTAGCATGAATAGGTTTCGACATTTCGGCACCTGTGAAACCAAAGGGAAGACCCTTCATCTTCACCAGTCCCAAAATCCCGGTATACAAAACCCTGAATTGGTTTAGCGTGAATAGGTTTCTGCGTTTTGACACCTAGGAAACCAAA
This sequence comes from Picea sitchensis, assembly GCA_010110895.2. Lineage (NCBI taxonomy): Eukaryota > Viridiplantae > Streptophyta > Pinopsida > Pinales > Pinaceae > Picea > Picea sitchensis. Next base: position 34,129 of record SNQJ01S0021987.1, read on the forward strand.
GGGGAAGACCCCTCGTCTTCGCCAGTCGTGAAATCCTGGTAAACGAAACCCCGAATCGGTTTAGCATGAATAGGTTTTCGCGTTTCGGCACCCGGGAAACCAAAGGGCAAGACCCCTCATTTTCGTAAGTCGCGAAATCCCAGTACGTGAAACCTCGACGCGCTCTGTGGATGAGCCCTAGGTCACCGGACAGGGTCTTGTGGTAGGAAGGAGGAGTCTCGAAAAAATCTGGACCGTCCATTTGTAGGGACGCGTGGCGAAGATCTAAAGTCGTCGAGGTTCCGAAGATCAGGGAAATAGGAGTGAAGACCCCACCAAAATCCCGAAAGGTAGAATGTCGGGATTTAATCCAAGTCGTTTATCAAGTCGATGATCTGGACCGTAGATCTAGATGATACTGGGCTTTCAGGTTTCAGGGATTGAAGGAGCAAGCGTTCCTTGCAAGAGGAATCTCAAAATTCAAGTTCTGGTAGCGCCATTTGGTGTTAGTGTGTGTTCACTGAGGTGGTCGCATGGAGTAGGAATAAGGGGAGCCAAGGAGCATGTTAACCCCATTTCGAGTTTCGGCACTTCAAGGGACAGGGAGCCGGGGAGAGATTGCACACAGAAATCCCGAAACGCGAAAGCTGGAAGTGCCTTTTTGGTAAGGCCTCTAGTCATAGCCAACGATCACATGGAGGAGGATAAGGGAAGGGATGGTCTGTGCTAGGCCCCATAGAAAATCGGGGATTCTATCCCTCGAAGAAAAGACGAAAATAAAAGAAAAATCTAGGTTGTCATAGTGGGTATGTGACACCACATCACCCCTGTGCATACGCTATCATACTTCCACCTGCAAATCTTGCATTGGTCACAAACAAAGACCATTCATGGCCTCGAGGCGTCAGGATGGATTCGCAGAAGTCATTGAAACCATCTGAGAATAGTTATGGGTGTCAGGCCCAGTGCTAATCCCAATGAAGACAATTATTAAATATTGTGGGAAGCAGTTGAGACCTTGCCTCATCCCATAAATGGAAAACTTTGTAGAGAGCAACCATGAAGGTACACTTACGATCCAAAGCTTCCTTATGGGAAATTTTTCTTGTAAAGAACATAACTATGTCTGGCTCGCGTTTGACATAATGAGGTTTGCACAACTTGACAGAGCGAGCGTCGACCGAAGGCTTTGAAGGTAGTGATCTAATCACATTTCTGGTGGTTGCATCATTTTAGTATATATAGGCAGTTTTTGTTGGAAGATTGGTTATTGTCATTGATGTCAACCCTAGTCATGGGTTTTGGACCACAAGATTGATGAAGGTATTTGGACATGAAGGAAAATGCACATGTAGATACAATACCCATGGATGGATAGTATACATCATGTTGTTTCTAGTGGTATGTGGCACGTCATGTGCATCCTCATGGTTGAGGAGAAATGACTTTTTGAATATGAAAAAGTGAATTGAAGAAGGAAGTACATGTAGGCCCTGAAGATAATTAAAGAAAAGAATTACAAAATAAGAAATTGTCAAGTCGGCCCTAATGTTAAAAGGAAGTGACATAAATGGTATAAATAAATATCATTATACATTCATTTGATACACAAGTTGAATTTCAGAGGAAATCAGAAGTAAAGAAGGCCGAATTTCAAGGGAGGATGAAGTCTTTTGGTGATGTGTTCTAAGGTATGTTATTTTCAGGTCATCTTACCATTTTTGCCATAATGTTTTTTCTAGAACGATTCAGATGGTGAAATTACTATGGTATTGAGAATACATATCAAGGTACCTATGGTACAAATTTCATCTCTTGATTCGCTATAATTATGGAGATACACTCTGTGGAAGATAGGGTTTGTGACCAATCCCGAAGCTAGTCAATAAATAGGTGTTCCGGGTAAAAAAGTCATAAATTATTCATCGAGAATCAAAATGACGTGGGACAAATTTCATTGGAAATATTATGGACGGTAGTTTCTTGTGTGAGTTTTAGAATCTGATGTTAAATATTGAGCACATGGAATTCTGTACAAGTTCGGTCTCCTGAATAAACCATAGTTGAACAAGGTCTACCATTCTCTCTATAACTTTTTTTTGGGGAGGATTCGAGTGAAACTTGGAGAAGTTTCAGAGAATAAATTGAATAATATTAGCTACAGGATTAGAGTATTTCAAAAACTGAATAATTGTAGAAATTGAAGAAATCTCAGGAAGCATTTTCAGGTTCTATGTGATGGTTGGTTGATGGTGATAATTTAATGTGAAGTTTTATTATCTCTCGTATATTCTTGGATGGAAGGATGGGGCAAGGATGGAGAGTTCAACTCTCTCTTGATATTAGAGGATTGTATCTTCCTCTTGGAGGTTTATCCCTCTCTTTACATTTGGAAGTTGTAGCTACATTTGGAAGTCATTACTTCCCTTGAACAATAACTATTGATTATTTCTCATATATTATGCATGGTGTATGGTGGTGTATTGGTGTAACTCTTATACTATTGTTCATTGCTCATTGGATATAATTGAATTGTTTAAGTATAAGTTGAAAAAGGTTTTAAATTGTACTTGATACTGATTCACCCCCCTCTCAATATCAACAATTGGTATCAGAGCGGGTTACCTTCAGTACAGTTTAACCACTGGAAGGAAGATCCAAAGAAGAAATGGAAGACAAAATTCCAAATGGGATTCCACCATTTTATGAAAGAAATTATAATATGTTATTATAATTCTCTAAAATTATAAGAATGAACCTGTCTTTGTGTGTTTAAAAATATATTAGATTTTATGAAACTTAATACATTGGACAACATATACATATTAATGTATACATATTAATGTTTTATTGATATTACCTTTTTATTTATTCCAATTTGTGTCCCATACGAGAAGTTAATGAATGAGATGATGGTATTATAGCTTTGTGTGTTTAAAAATATATCAGATTTTATGAAACTTAATACATTGGACAACATATACATATTAACGTATAATTATTAATGTTTTATTGATATTACCTTTTTATTTATTCCAATTTGTGTCCCATACCAAAAGTTAATGAATGAGATGATGGTATTACAGCTTAGTGTGTTTAAAAATATATTAGATTTTATGAAACTTAATACATTGGACAACATATACATATTAACGTATAATTATTTATGTTTTATTGATATTATCTCTTTATTTATTCCAATTTGTGTCCCATACGAGAAGTTAATGAATGAGATGATGGTATTATAGGATATGACCATGTATTTTCATTTTATTATCTTCTTTTAAAACTTCTAGTTGGATAGATTTTTAGGTGTCCTCTCTACGAGTTTTGAATTTGGATAGCCATACATAATGAATGAGACTCATGGAAACCAATCACTCATATAACCAAATTTAATCATATTTTACTCTATTTATATAAATTTAAAATTTTTATAAAATGTTATTTAACATATTTAATGTTAAATAACAGTTTGAACCCTTTTTATTTGTATCCACATGGGAATTCTTATTCTGCTTAAATATTACAATTGACCATGCTAACATTTGATGTTGTCAACATGGGTGAAGTGTAGGACCCTAATATGGCTTCCAAGAAATCCAGAAGGGGAAAAGAGCCTATCGTCAAAGTAATCCCATACAAAGAGAATGAGATAGAAGCAAATGTTGGTTCGCTGAGCCCAATATACAATGACACTACCTACTACATGGATACAAGGATCACCTACAAATAGGGGGACACATATCAAATGTTCCAACAAGATACATACCCGATAATGCCACTCCTTCATGGGGATAATGGCTCGAATGATGGTTTTTATCATATGATAAATGTTCCCAATTGCACAAATTAGTTGCACATTCTTCCATGTTCTCATGTGCATAGGTTATTTCATGGATCATTAGTCAAATCGAAGTAGAAATCAAGTTAATTATGGATACACAAGGGAAAGAATTTACATCATCCAAACCTCTATCCTACATATATAATATAAACTCCTTGTGGAAGAGGTTGAACTCACCAATGATCGGATGCTACAATTCCCACATGATCCTAGGACAATGTTCAAGGCAAGGAGAAGAATGACTTATCCTACAAAGCTACTGAAAACACCTTACAATATTGCTATTGTCCTCTTATGCAGACTCTATGGATAAAATGACACTCTAAATTTCAAGGAATCATTGGTGCCTTTGACATACACTATCACCAAAACTAGTACAATATTCAATTGGGTAGCAATCCTCTCTTCTTCTTTGGAGCAAGCCATATTAGCAACCAAGTACATAGTGCCAAGGAAACACCCTTCTTTTCACATGTCTTCCTATGTACTTGATGTTGTCTATTTGACCCATTATTTATTCAATATGGGTTTGCAATGGAAATCAGGTGACCCTCCCATACATTCATATTGTTTTAAGATCTATGGTAACATAAATATCGGGTTCACTATCATAATATATGTTAACACTTCTTGATTCCTTTATATCGATTGTTTTTCTTTGCTCCAACGTTCTGTATGTCGGAAAAAGCAATACAAGTAGTCAACATGATTGGTGACTAGTATGTTATAAAGAAAGGGACTTATATCAAAATAGATGGAGCAAAAAATTCTCCACATGTGCTTCCAAAAGTCATACTAGATAAACTAGTCCTTCAGGAAATCATATACCACACTCTAGTCCATGGAGTCAAGGAAAATTTAGCCTAAGATAAGAAGCCACCTTGGCATCCAAAACCCTTCCATGTAGGATCTTATAGATTTAAAGATGACAAAGACGAATAGATAGAAGTGGATATTTTCGAAACTTTCCATTTTTGGGATGAAAGATTCCATAGACATGACACCCTAGGAGTTGTCAGTCAGCACTGCAAGACCTGTAAATACAACTGGCCATACCGGAATGAGGCATGGAAAGAATAAGAACTGTATAAAATGGATATCAATTATGTTGATGTTCTTTTTAGAATGGGAGGTTGCTCTAAACCTAAAAAAGACAAAATAGAACAAGAGAACCTAGAGAAGCAAAAGGATGAAAAGGAAGTTGCAGACAAGGCATCAGTTGAAAAATAAAGTTTGGAAAAGCAAGTTGAATATCTAAGGATTTAGTATGAATAGGAAGCTGCAACTAAGGAAACGATAGAGGAGGAAAAGAGAAAGAAAGATGTTGAAGAACTGAAGCTCCAACAACAAGAAGAAGAAAAATTTAGGAAAGAACAAGAGGAGAAACTGAAGCGAGATAAGAAGAAGAAGATCAGATTGCCTAGGAAGAAGCACAATATACTTATCCAATGGACATTGGGCCAACAAAGTCAACCTCAGGCATCACCTTAACTAGATGCCATTTTCCTTTGGGTGAGATAGTATTGGGTGAATTCACCCCCTCTAAATTTGACAAAGTGACCAGTCTTAACTCTTTCATTTTCGATAAGGACAAAAGAAGGATTGTGAAACAATCTCACAAGAAGCTTGTAATCCTAGAAGCACAAGAATTTTCCATAACTATAGAGACTCCATTATTCATGGAAATTAGGAAGTATCCTATAGCCTTAGCCTTAGCTAGGGTATCATTTTCACACGCTATGTAATGCCCACGTAATTTAACCCAAAATTTTCAATTAATTATAAATGAGGATTTTTTAAATTACAATCTTACATAAGATTGCAAAATAGATTCGTCAACTTATTGCAAAATAGATTCAATTAATATTGCAAGATGAGTTTTGTCAACTTATGCTTGATTACACAAATTTCACAATCCATTTTGTTATCCTTAATTCAGGTTATAGAATGTGCAATGATACTTATTAAGTTATATCACATTTGTACAAATCACCAATAACATAAATTACATTTCAATAAAGTAATTAACCAAATCTCAACATCTCGACATAGATTTATTTCTTATGTACATTCTTCTATGACATTTCTTAATCAGTTCCTACATGATAATTTCACATTCACATTTAATTAATTAAATTATTATATAACATGCATTTGTTGTCACAATAAGTAAAGATGTTATTTTAAAGCTATGCCCATGTTAGCATCAACTTGAAACAATATTGATTTAAGTTGTCAGTAGTTTTTCATCAACCTTGAGTATGGTTGTGTAAGGTTGCAAATAGGTTTCGTCATATGTGTGCAAGAATGCGCAATAACTCAATCAATTATTATTCTACATTCTTATGTGTATTTAACAATACAAATTTATCTACCAACTTAACTTAAGATCCAATATATTTACACAAAATTTTATGAATATAGAAATATAACTACAATTTATTTAAAATTTTATATAAATTTAACTATACCAATTTATATAAGTTCTCAAAATTTTATAATTTTTATATGAGATCTCTCTCTCTCTCTCTCTCTCTCTCTCTCTCTCTCTCTCTCTCTCTCTATCTCTTTGATGCAAACCCCCGCCCTCATTTGGGGCCCACGTGACCACTCGATCTAGGATTGATTGACTTCAGGAGATAAATCAGCTCATAGGCTCTTTCGGAGCCCTCAAATTCACTGACACATGCCTTAAAACTTCTTTCCTGAATGCAAAATCCACCTTTCGGGGATCGCCAAGCACTAGTAAGCCCTTCTTGGAAACCGTGGGATAAACCTCGAGTCTCCAGAGAGTTAGGGACTTCAGAGCTATCAAGCTTCGAGAGTCTCAACAGAATATGACTCCAATCCTTCCAAACATCGAAGTAATGGAGCGTCGAACCACAGTAGGGATCAACGAATCACAACATCCACTCCAATATATGATGGGGATTGATTTAGGGAATTTAGGGTTCAACAAGTCTATCCACTCGAACACACAATGCTCCCGGAGGGCCGAACTCCGAAGAATATCAGAGGATTGTTATTCTCCTAACAGATCAACGACTAATACCCCACTTCGCGCTTTCAACCTTTGAGGTATTTTGAATTTCCACTCCACAATTCCGCTAGAGTGCCGGAATGACAAACACACACAGTGAGAAATCAATGCTTTCACCTTCTCGTCGACCAAAAACCATGATTCACTCTAGGAATCTAGGCTTCGGGAGTTCCGGATGCCTAATATTTAAAACCTCTGGAGCACTGGACTAGCGAATTCACGAACGACTGAAATCGACGACTACCACACTCCGTTAAATGGATGACCCAGATATATTTTAGACTTCGAGACTCTGGAGGGATCGAACACTTCTTCCCTCTATTCTCCTGGACTTTTGGTCTTCTGGATTTGACGATCTGCTGACACATGTCCTTGGGAAGTGGACGACCGTGATTGGCTCTGGCCTTCGTGGGTCCTGATTCCTCCATGCTCTATGCTCCAAATCTCTTGAATACGTGAAGTCTGAAGGACTTCAAAGGTTAAACCTTGCACAAATTCTCTAGATCTGATGGCAATGAGAGATCCTGGATCGTTTTGAAGGGATCACGTTCGTTCGACCCTTAAAACACAAAAACTTCTCCTCCTTAAGGATTGTGACCAACGTCCTTCCCGAGATTTGTTCCTTGATGTATTTCATACCTCTGGTTCACTCCTTGCATCCTTTGAACTTCTGAAATATTTTGGACTTAGAGATATTTTCAAAAATATCCTTACACACTCCTTGCGCTCGTCCTCTCTAATATTTCTTAAACACTTCGACTAAGTGTTGGCCTGAAACGCACTTTGCACGGGTCTTCTTCAAACTCTGGTCTCTACTAAGCGATTGTGCACTCCTTGCACTTCCTCTGCAAAGTTTCACGCTACCTCTTCTGATCTTCTGATTCAATCTTGACTCGGCCTTTTCACTCCTTGTGGGCACTATGCACTCCTTGCACCAGAACTCTTAGAAGAGAAACAATTGAAACTTATAGCAACATTAACAGTTCACACATCTAACTGTGAAATGCATTCTCAAGCACATAAAACAAATAAAACAGAGAACATGACATTCACTCCATAAAACTTAGAAATAAGTAACACTATGAATCTTGAATCAAACCTTTTCTGCTTGTATTCATTTAGTAAAGTATGTACATGGACTCATACAACTCTATGAAACTCTCTACAATAACTAGAAACAACAACAATAATATTCAGTAGCCTCATTTGGGCATCGATTACATATATTTATACATGGAGAGGCTTCTCCAACCTTCCTTCTGACTACCTTAGTGTTATCCTATCATAGTTAATACATTCATATACTAAGGACTATTACATTGAATGAGCATTTACAAACTAGATAAGAACTTATTCTTGAAATCTGTACAACCATACAGATAATTAAGATGATTACAATATTCAGTGGCCTTATGTGATGGATATTGCCTCAAAACATTTAAAATCTTTAATTTACAATGCTTTCAAAAAATAAAAGATGCACTCTCCTTAGGATCAAAAAGGATTTGAAAATGTGTGTGATGAGTGCTGAGTTGTCCTCCACTCAACCTCTTTAATTTCTAATGGTGATGCTCTTGCATGATACTCCCCTGGACACAAATATTCATGGGCTCTCATCCATGAGATTCTATACTTGTTTTCCATGCTTCTGAATATCAGGTTCAGTTACCCAACTAGCATCCTTTGCAGGGTGATCTTTCAACTTCACCAGGTACTCAAAATAAGTTTTCCTCCTAGTCTTCTTACCAATCCTCTGATCTATAATTTTCTCCATCTATGGATTTTCTGTTGTGGGCATATGATTTTCCCATTGGATCTCCTTCTGATCATTTATCCCCTCTATGTCATCCATCCTGTAAGGGTACAGGTCTGTAACATTGAATATGGGTGATATTCCCACATCTTCTGGCAAATCAATCTCATAAGCATTGGCAACAAACGTTTTGAGGATTTTACATGGTCCTATTTTCTTCATCTTTAATTTGTTATATATTCCCCTTAAGAACCTTTCCTTTCTCAGGTGTGATAAAACTTGATCTCCAAATTCAAAATTAACCTCTCTTCTTCTCTGATCAATTCAAATATTATACTTCTGACTGTTATCCTGTAGTTGTCCCTTTATCTGATCATGAAGCTTTTGCATCTCTACAATAAAGTATTTTTCTCCTACACTTCGGAACTCATCATGTCTCAAATATCCCAACTCTGAAATTCCTCTCAGATGCATCCCATACACTATTTGAAATGGACTTTTTCCAATGCTTCGGTTCGGAGAATCATTATAAGCAAACTCTGCCCAGGGAAGAATTTGATCCCACTGATTGCGATGTTCAGTGACTAAACTTCTCAACAAATTCCCTAAACACTGATTTATTAATTCAATATGTTCGTCTGTCCAAGGGTGATATGTTGAACTAAAGGACAATTTTTTCCCCAGCTTCTTCCACAGAGTTCTCCAAAAGTGTCCCACGAATTTTTCATCTCTGTCCGAGACTATACTTCTGGGAAAGCCATGCAATGTCACAACCTCCTTGAAAAATAAATTAGCTATGTCAGTAGCATCACTAATTTTCTGGCATGGTATAAAATGTGCCATTTTTGAAAATATGTCAACCACTACAAAGATGGAATCACTCCCCCTCTGGGTTCTTAGAAATCCCAACACAAAATCCATGCCTATGGAATCCCACTACCTGTCTGGAATAGGTAATGGATGATACAGACCAGTGTTCTGCTGCTTCCCTTTTGCATATTGGAACACTCTACATTTGTCCACAAATTTCTTCATGCCGGACCTCACACCTGGCCAATGGTATGAAGAGATCAATTGTGCATAAGTTTTATCATGGCCGAAGTGTTCAACCAATCCTCCACTATGTTTTTATTTCAACAGGTTGTCTCTCATTGAGAATTTTGGAATACATAGTTGGCTTCCTTTGAACAACAGTCCATCTTGGATTAAATATTCTATCCACTGACTTTTGTCGCTTAGCAAAGGGTTGTCACATCCTTCGTAAGCCTCCTTAAAATCCATATCTTCATGAAACATTCCCTTAAGGTGTTCAAACCCTAAGGTATCCACTTCAAATTCCTTCATAATCAGAAATCTCCTACTCAAATCATCAACAACTTTGTTAGCGCTACCACTAATGTGCTTAATAACAAAAGTAAAATTATGCATGAATTCTACCCATTTAGCATGTCTTTGGTTCAATTTCTCCTATATGTTATGAATTGTAAAGCATGATTATCACTGTACAAGACAAAGTCCTTTAGAATAAGATAATGCCTCCATTTTTTCAGAGCTCATATTACAGCATAAAAATCCTTATCATACGTTGAGTACTTCCTCTTAGTGTTATTCAGCTTCTCATTGAAATAAGCAACATGCTTATTGTCTTGGCTCAATACTGCACCAATAGCTACTCCACTTGCATCACATCTTACTTGAAATGTCTTCTTAAAATATGGGAGAACTAGAATCAATTGTTCTGTTATCTTCTCTTTCAATATTCTGAAGCCCTTTTCAGCTTTTGTTGTCGAATTAAAGAATCTTTTATTTTTCTTACAGTGTCCAGTATGGGTGCACAAATGCCACTGAAATTCTTGATGAATATTCTATAAAAACTCGCTAATCCATGGAAGCTCCTTATGTCAAATATGCTTATCGGAGAAGGCCATTCCTTTATTTCTCTTACCTTCTCTGGATCCATATTCAACTCATTTGAAGAGATCACAAAACCCAAGTATATGAGTTATGTCTTCATGAAAGAACATTTCTTCAGATTTATCAACAACTTCTCCCGCTGCAACCTCCTCAGCACCAGCTTCAAGTGTCTCAAATGTTCTCCTTCAGTCTTTCTGAAAACTAAAATATCATCCAAATACACAATTACAAACTTACTAATGAAATCTTTGAGTACTTCATTCATCAATATCATGAATGTCCTTGGGAAATTCGTCAAGCCAAATGGCATGAAAAGCCACTCATACAATCCTTCATTTGTTTTTAATGTTGTCTTCCATTCATATCCCTCTCTCATTCTTATCTGATGATAGCCACTCTTCAAGTCTATTTTGGAAAAATAATTTTCTCCACTTAAGCAATCCATCAAATCATCCATTCTGGGTAAAGGGAATCTATACCTGATGGTGGTCTTGTTGATGGATTTATAATTTGTGCACATTATCTAGCCTCCATCTTTCTTTGGACTTAACATAGTTGGTATTGTGCATGGACTCAAACTTTCTCTAACCAAACCTTTATCCAACAACTCTTGGACATTATTCTTGACCTCTTCATTTTCTTGAGGTGTCAACCTATATGCTGCTTTATTTGGAAAAATCGCTCTTGGAATAAGGTCAATGTGGTGACTGATACTCATAATGGGTGGTAAAGAACGAGGTAACTCATCCACCACTATATCAACAAAATTATCCAACAATTCCTTAATATCTACATGCAAATCATCCACATAAGTTCTTGTAAGGATGACTCTAGGCTTCCTCACACCAACAAACTGCATCTCCTGTTCCTTCTTGACTTCATTCAAGAGTTCCTTACCACTCATGAGAAGTATGCTTGGGCTAGATTATTCCTTTACTCTCTTATCCTCCATTTGCAACAACATATGTGTACGAACATTCTTCTCAAGGGTGTAAGTATTTTTTTCCCATCATGCATGAAATTTTTGTCATATTTCCATGGTCTTCCCAACAAAACATGGAAAACGTCCATAGGTATGACATCACATAGAATCTCATCCTTATAACCTCCTATATTAAATTCAATATTGCATTGTCGACTTACCATGACTTAGTGTCCCTTTTGCAACCACGATACCTTGTACGGGTTCAAATGTGTAGCTATCTCCAGCTCCAACTTTTCCACCATTTTCAAGGATACAAGATTATCAGTACTCCCGCTATCTATGATTACCTTGCATACCCTATCCTTGGTTTTACAAGCAATATTGAACAAATTGTTTCTCTGAATTGATTCTTTTGCCTCTTTCTCTGGTTTTAAGAGGGATTTCCTCATCATGAGGGATTTCCCATGTTCTTCTTCTTCTGCCTCCACATTCCTCTTTTGTTCTTCAGAAATGTGAGCTTCTCCACCTCCTTATTTCTTCCTCTTAGGACATTCCCAAGACATATTCCTTGTATTTCCATGGACATAACATTTCACTTCTCCTCCTCTGCCTCTTCCTCTTCCGCGAGAAAAATATTTTCTACCACCATAGTGTGCACCTCTAGAACTTCCTCCTCTTTCTGTCTAACTATGATACTTCCTAGCCTCAGCTCCAGGGTTCTGTAATTTCTCTCGAACAGTTCCTCTACCTCTGCTTGGACTTTTTCCTTTGTTTCATTGGATTTGCTTCCTTTATAGCTTCTCCTCAGCTTTCAGGGCCACCTAATAAGCATCTTACACAGTTCTCATCCTTGTCATGATGATTTCATCCTGGATTTCATACCTCAGGCCATTAATATACCTAGCAACATTTTCTTCATCACTCTCCCTATGTCCTGCTATGATGTTTAGCATGTAGAACTCTTTAGTGTACTCCTTCAATGAAAACCCCTTCTGTCTCAAGTTATGAAATCTCTCGAACAGATTGATCTGATAGTCTTTGGGTATGAACTTAGCTTTTAATTTAGCTACCATCATGTCCCAAATTTTGATTTTTTTCTTACCTTTTTATATTCTGTCAGTTTGTAGTTCATCCCACCATAATGTTGCATGTCACTTCAATATGGTAACAACATGCTTCACCTTATTTTCATCATCAATATCCTCATAATAGAATTACTTGTCTAAATAACTTATCCAATCTAGTAGCTCCTCAACATCCAAATTTATTTCATACATCGGGACTTCTATTTTTTCTCTGGCCCCCATTTTTACAACATCTCTCAACAAGCATTCCTCTGCAGCTTCTTCTCATACATATCCTTCTATTTCTATTTCTTCACTCTCGGCCTTGCTGATGTCACCAACATTAGGTTCTCTTCTCTGCGTTGTCTCCATGGAATCCATTCTCGTACAAAGTTTCCTCATCTCCCATTCCATGGATGGATTTTCTACAGGTCTCTCCCCACATATTCTGGGCGGCATGGTTCTGAACTTTATTTCACACAGAGCTTAATTCAGGCTCTGATACCACTTGATGTAGACCCCCACCCTCACCTAGGGCCCGAGTGACCTCCTGGTCTAGGATCGATCAACTTCGAGAGTTGAATCATCTCACAGGCTCTTTTTGAGCTCTCAAATCCACTAGCACAAGCCTTCAAACTTCTTTCCTGAATGAAAAATCCACCTTTTGGGGATCCCCAAGCACTAGTAATCCCTTCCTGGAAACTGTGGGCCAAAACCATGGGCTAAACCTCGAGTCTCTGAAGAATTCGGGACTCCAGAGCTATCAATCTTAGAGAGTCTCAACATAATAGGACTCTGATCAAACCACAGTAGGGATCAACGACTCATATCGTCCACTCCAATATACGACGGGGATTGATTTCGAGAATTTGGGCTTCGACAAGTCTGCCCGCTCCAACACACAATGCTCCTAGAGGGCCGAACTCCGAAGAATATCAGAGGACTCTTATTCTTCTACCAGATCAATGACTAATACCCCACTTCGCACTTTTGGGCTTTGAGGTTTTTTGAATTTCCACTCCACAATTCCGCCGGAGTGTTGGACTGACAAACACACATAGAGAGAAATCAAAGGTCTACGCCCTCCCATTAACCAACGATCGCTATTCACTCTGGGACTCTGGGCTTCAAGAGTTCCAGATGTCTAATACTTTAAAACCTCTGAAGCGTTGGACAAGCGAACTCGCAAAGGACTCAAATCGATGGCTACCACACGTTGTCAAATGGACCAACCAGATCTATTTAAGATTTCAAGACTCCGGAGGGATCGAACACTTCTTCCCTCTATTCTCCCATACTTTTGGTCTTCCGGATTTTACGATCTAGTGACACGTTTCCTTGGTGGATGACCACGATTATCTCCAGCCTTTGGGGGTCTCGATTCCTCCATGCTATATGCTCGAAATCTCTCGAATACGCTAAGTACAAAGGACTTCAAAGGTTAACCCTTGCATAACTTCTCCAGATCTAACGGTGATGAGAGATCCTAGATCCTTTCAAACATATCTCGTTTGCTCGAACCTTAAAACAAATAAACTTCTTCTCCTTAAGGATTTTGACTGTTATCCTTCCCGAGATTTGTTCCTTGAGGTATTGCATACCTCTGGCGCTCTCTTTGCAGCCTTTGAACTTCTAAAATATTTTGGACTTAGAGATTTTTTCAAAAATCTCCCTATGCACTCCTTGTGCTCATCCTCTCTGAGATTTCTTAAACACTTCGACTAAGTGTTGGCCCGACGCACACTTTGCACAAGTCTTCTTCAAACTCTTCTCTCCATTGAGCGATTTTTCACTCCTTGTGCTTCCTCTGCAAATTTTTACGCTACTTCTTCTGAGCTTCTGAGTCAATATTAAATCGACCTTCACACTCCTTGCAGGCACTATGCACTCCTTGCACCAGAAGTCTCAGAAGAGAAACAATTGAAACTTATAGCAACATTAACAGTTCACACATATAAATGTGAAATGCATTCTCAAGCACATAAAACAAATAAAACAAAGAACATGACATTCACTCCATAAAACTCAGAAATAAGTAACACCATGCATCTGGAATCAAGCCTTTTCTGCTTGTATTCATTCAACAAAGTATGTACATGGACTCATACAGCTCTCTGCAGCTCTCTACAATAAATAACAACAACAACAATAATATTCAACAACCTTATTTGGGTATCGGTTACATATATTTATACACGGAGAGGCTTCTCGAGCCTTCCTGCCAACTACCTTAGTGTTATCCTATCATAGTTAATACATTCATCTACTAAGGACTATTACATTGAATGAGCATTTACAAAGTAGATAATAACTGATGCTCGAAATTTGTACAACCCTACAGATAATTAAGATGATTACAATCTTCGACGGACTTATGTGATGGCTCTTGCCTCAAAACATTTAAAAGATTTAATTTACAATGCTTTATAGAAAAGACGTGCTCTCCTTGGTATCAAAACTGATTTGAAAATGTGTGCAATGGATGTTGATTTTTCCTCCACTCGGCCTCTTAAATTGTTGATGGCGATGCTCTCTCTCTCTCTCTCTCTCTCTCTCTCTCTCTCTCTCTCTCTCTCTCTCTCTCTCTCTCTCTCTCTCTCTCTCTCTCTCTCTCTATATATATATATATATATATATATATATATATATATATATGACCCGGACAACAAGGCTAAAGACTAAAATATATATATATATATATGAGCTTGGACAACAAGGCTAAAGACTAAAGAATAGAGAGGACAACCATCGGAAAAGGAGTAAGTCACAATTATTTCTTTTATCTTCTCTATCCATAGACATAAAGAATAGATCTAAAGTAATGATAGTTTCCACTTGTTTTTTTTCTATCTTGGTCAATAAGGGTATAGATATCCAAGGGAGATTTCACCTATCCATAGGGGAAATATTCCATAACAAGTTTGTTGATATTTGATCTAGTTGTGTGAGTTTTTACTGAAGGTGTTCATCTTATGTTGGAATACCCTATTTTGTCGAACAAAAATTACGATTATAAAATCTAAATAGGGATATTATATTAGTTCCCCTTTGTAATAACATTGTCATTGGTGTTCTTTTCTTTTCAAAATTGAGATCCGTGCCTTCATTATTTATTTTCACCTAAAATTACATCCTCTTCCTTGCAAACTTGCATAGTTCTTTCCCATATTGGACTTAATCCATATGCAGTTTCTTTTCACTACCATGTGTAACCTACTAGGACTTGGCATATCAAATGTACCTATCTCAACCATCAAGAGAAGCATACATGTTATAACCATTTTATGAAACAATTATCCCATTTATAAGAATTTTCAATTTCATAGTGTAAGCATATATATTCAAAACACAAGATTAAGTATGTAATTATAGATCAATAATTATTTGTATGCATATTTATCTATTTTACATGACTATCATGGAAGATATTTTAGCTCATTTGTTTTTCTCACACACCCTCATTGATCCCAACAAACATATAACATGAATCCCTCACTGCAAATTCATTCAAGTTGCCTCTTTCTTATAGCCACTCACCCTTCAAGGGTTAGACATTCCCTTCTCTTCTAAATAGTCCCTCAGGTGATCCATCATTTACTAAGGATTTTACATGCAAGAATAGTGCCAACTTATAGAGTTTTACTATCAGTACATCCAAATGATAGCCTCTAATCAAGAAATAACTTATGATGATTAAGGTATATCATAAGCTTCAAGTGTCATCATAGTAGAATCCTCCCTGTGATTTATAGCATACAACAACTATCATTTGGCCTTACTAGTTAGATCCACCATCTCATCTATACCATAAACATATAAATATTATGATTCATCTATTTATATTCCAACGAAATTTGGAAATAGTTATTACAACAATTAGATATAATATAAGAAGTTTCACATCATACTTAGCTTTGAATTTGTGTAGGAAATATTTCATGTATTCATTATGGATTAATTTTATTTCCATATCCAATAAATCTCTTTCAGTAAATCTATTCACATGACAAAGATTTCATGTAGTAAAAAATAAAACATGAATACTTATGGATACAATCATTTCATTGTCACACAATAGCCCATTAAATTACCTTAGAATTATAAGATATTAATAATCCCATCAATTTAGTTGTTTTCAAATTAACTGCAAGGAAATATGGCACATGCATTCACACAATGTAGTCAAACATCTGTGTCAATGTACATGTATGCATACCCATGACTTGTAGATGCCAAATCTATTGTATTATAATTAGTATTTTTTTTTTATTCGTTTGCTAGGTATCTCCCTCCCCCTCTTTCTATGTTTATTATCTTCATTATTATTTTTTTTGTTTTTATTATGTTAATGAATTAACTAATTAGTTTATTCATTTACTTATTTTTTTCCCTGAAAAAAAGTGTAACTCTATTCATCCGTAGATAACCAAATTACATTTTGTAGGTTCCTTAAGAAAGAAACAACCATGGGTAAAGTGATAATAAAATAGAATCCCAAAGGGGCCCTGAAGCTAAATAATAATCCACAAATAAATATACAATAAAATGAGTCGCGAACAACCCAAAATAAGTCGGAAAATGACCATTGAAGTACAAGAGACCCCACCACAAAAAAACATGTCGGGAAAGAAATCCAAAAGAAAAACCTAGAGGATGGAAGGAACAGGTTAGAGCGGTATGCAAATCTCATATCAACATAACCATATATCAGTGTCACCAAAGTAAACCCCATCCTACAAACACCATAAAAAGAGAAACCAAAACGTTGCATGCCCACAAAAAGGACCTCAAATTGTCTTTGCATCAACACTATATGCCCTTAGAATGGACCTCAAATCTATGGAAAAATCCCCCATCTGATATGAGGAAGAGAGACTCATCGATGCCCTCCATAAGGACCTTGATCTGAGAAAACATCAAACCCTAAACGAACCAACATAACCAAAGAGAGGAACTGCAAACATGAGTGAGTAAAACCCCAAACTACCTTGCCGAGAGCGAACATTAATGAAAGTCTCCAAAGAAAACCCAAATGTAGGACGAAATAGGTCAAAGTGGCATATATTCCTCTCGAAAAGAGAGGTTCCAAAATCCTGAACCCCGACTTCAAATAATTGCAACTCGACATCAAAAACTTTGAAACAAGAACCATGGAGTAGAGGGTATACATCAAACCCTAAAAAATGACCACGATACTAGAGAGGGAAATCAAAAGGAGACAACATAGATGACCACCAAAAGAGAGGGGCCACCCAGAGAGAAAAAACTGGTGGCGAAAATAGATGGCCGCAAAGAAAACCCCGGGAAACCAAAGGAGAAGATCCACACAAAAAAACCAAACCCAGATCCATGCAATAGACCGGTCGATTTGCATAAGACCAAATTAGAAAGAGAAATGAGCTTCACACCCACCAAAAACCACCAGATCAGGGAACCACACAAACATTCTGCAAAATAGTGGACAACGACAAGGGTTCATCCAACGACAGTGGATGATGATCAAAGGAAAGATCCAAGCCACATGATTCGAGGCAATAGATCAGAAGCGGATCCACATATCCCAAACACATCACATTGTATCCTCAACTTTCATCCCAACAAACATGCAAAGAAAAACATGAAAACTGGGAAGGAAACATCCAAGACAACCATATGCGGAAAACAACAGCTTAGGATGTGACTAGGAGAACCCTAGCCACAACCCCCCCACCGATCTGATTTATTTACTTATTTATTATTACTAATTGTTTTTTTATATTATTTACCCTTACATTACACAAAATATCACATTATCATGCAATGCATTCATCCATGATGAGTTGGATGGCATAGGAAATTCCTTAACACATCATCTAGTCTCTTCCCTAGTACTTGTTTGACCATTTGGACACCTTCCTTTTCAACCCAAAAACAACATCGAGGATACAAATCTCAATGCTATTTAGTGTTGGCAATAATTTTATAGTCCATGACATTGATACAATCAAGGAGACCTGATGCAGGAGCATCCTGCCTCCAAAATCGAGCACATTTGACTAGGATTAGGGGGTATTTGTTTTACTAAGGGAGTGGGTTCCCTAATTCTTAATTATTTGTTAACTCCTATGTTTTATTAGAATTGTAGAAGATTGAATTAGTTGGGCTGGAATATATGTAGTTGGGTGTGTTCTCAAGAGTTGTGAGGACTTAGGTTGAGATTTATATCTCATGAGGATTTTGTGGCTCTAAAGGATCCTAGAGATTTATGAGTGAGTATTTTGTGGATCTTAACTAATTATGGTAGTAGAGCCCATTTTGGTTTAAAATTGTAATCCTTCAGGCATGAGAGTGTGTGGCCATTAAGCGAGGAAATCAGGATAGAGAGTGTGAGGTTGTGAAATGCCATTAGAGGATATAGGCCTTATGTAAATTATATGTACACTATGTGTACAACAGATTAATGGAATCACTTTGTTTCGAGTGTTGCATAGAATTGTTTGTTCGAATACATCAGTGTATCGTTGTGTGTGTAATTATTAGCTATATTGAGTGATGCATGTTTTAATATCTAAACAGTGAGGAGTTCCTTCTTAAATCATGTGTGAAGGTTCCAGAATGAGAGTGGAGTGTTTGGTGCAGGTTGGATTGAAGTTGATCATTGATCCTCAAAGTGATCAATGTCTTTGAGGCGATCGCAAATTGTTTGAATCCCAATTGGAATTGGATGAATCCATGTATGATCAGAGATTGAGGATTTTTCTATAAATAAGGTAAACGAGAGATCAAAGAACCCCATACAAGAACAAAGGAACAAAATCCATCGAATCATTCCATAGGTGAATGGTAATCATTGGATTCAAGGTTTCATGGGTAGATAAGCGATATTAAGGAGTAATATTGACCATTGATCACATTTGGATCAACAATCCATATCGTTTCATGTAGTAAATGTTCTTGACCATTTGATCAAATAGCATATTAAATCCCAACCATCAAATCGTGAGTCAACTCACAGGAGAGCCATCGGATCCAATTGTAGAGCCATGGACAACCTCAACCATTCATTCAACCATTGATTAAGTCCTAATTGTCAATTAGGATTAGAGGATAATTTCACCACAGAGTAGGATCCATCCATCTATCAGACTTGTCTGTCAAAGAAGATCCACCATCAATTGAGATCCATCATCAAACTCTATCACACCATTTGACTCCAACCGCAGTACTCCATCGATAAATCTAAGTCATCCATCGGAGTAGACCTTGGAGAGATCGGAGCCATCCATTGGAACCATCCTTTCAAGTTCCAGTTCTTATTCAACTCCAAATATAGTACTCTGAATGAGATCTGGTCATCTGTTGAAAGGTGAGATCAACGACTGTCGAAAAAAGGAACATCATAAGTTGCACGAGATTTAATACAAAGGTACCCTACGTTAATGGCATTGTAGACCCCACTCTGAAGAGACATGTCAATCATCAATGACAATAGTGTTTAGGTTATGAAGAAGTGGCTAGATGTCAGAGTATTATAACTTGTTGGAGTATGATAGAGAAGTCCAATAGGAGTATGCGATCAAAGTAGAAATGTAATCCCATGTGTCGAGGACTCCGATATAAAGGGTCTGATATCCTATGGACATTAGCGCTTGGACATAAAACTCGAGTGTATTAAGAGTAGGTTCTTACAAGGACAAGCATCGAGGATGTAGATTTAGGTCACAACACATGGTTCTATGGGAGTTGTAGCATGGGCTCTTGAAAGTTTCGCACTTGGGATTTTAGCGCTTGATTATGGGATTTGGTTCCATGGTCTAAGAAACGTGTGTGATGGTAAGAGAGTTGGAAAAATGAACCAGTTGAAACTAGTGTATGGTATAGATATCATAACTCTGTACATTGAGGAGGTTTGGTTCCATTCTAAAGCGACCTAGAACCTTGAAAAATATTGGAACAACATGGAACTATGTCCCTCGTAGATTGTTTTCTTCACCAAATTTTAACAAAAATGAGTTTTCCCAAGTGGTTTTGGATAAAACATATAATACACCTACTTTACATGCTTAAAAGCCCCATTGTTCAATAGAAGGAATGATTTGAACATCAACTACTTGAAAAGTGTTCGATCATTAGATGAAAATCATGATAATGTTAGTAAAACCTTTCTTGTTATAATTATTCACATTCCACTTTTTATATATCTAAAATTATTTTGTCTATCAACACATTTCTCTTTAAAAGCTAAAAATTCTAGAATGCTCATATCTATGAATATAGGGTACAATGAATTCATCCGTCTAGATAAGAGCTTAAATTGCAATTTGGATAGTGTTTGGTATCATGTATGGGACTATGGCTAGATGCCACTAGAAAGCACATGACCCCTCTAAAAGTAACCTTAGTGATGAGCCCAAGGGATACTAGCTTTCTTGCAAATAATATCTAGGATGAAATGCCTTTTGGTCTTGGAGTAAGACCTAAAATTGTATTTGATTGGCTAAGAGCTTGTCTTCCTCAAATATAAGGAAACAACTTAATGACCCAAGGGACAGATGCATTTGGTAGGAGTGAAAGTTTGCTCCCTTATGAACCAATAATGAGTCATTTTAGGTAGCATGGTTTTCCCTAAATAACAATGATGATTAAACTCACATTTATGAGAAGCGGCTAGTAAGAATTGTTCTCATTATTAATTGACAATCAAATTATGATAAATTTTATCATTTTTAAAAAGAAAAGAAAAAAAAAAATCTATTACATTTGAGTGATATTTTGAATATTTCATTATTAATGTGGAAAATTATGATATAATTATAATATATTCCTAATGTCAAGTGAAATAAAAAGCACATGAATAGGTTGAAGTTAAGTTAGAGGAATGTAAGAAGCATCTAAAATATTCCTAACATAAAGGATGAGTAGTGATATTAAGTAGTTAATAAATTTTGTTATATTAATGAGTTAAGTTCAATAGTGATACTTATTAACTTTTGGATTATAAGTTAATTGATTGGATGAATAGTGATATTAAGTAGTTACTTAATTTTGTTATATTAATGAGTTAAGTTCATATTAATGAGTTAAGTTTAGTAGTGGTACTTATGAAGTTTTGGATTATAAGTTAATTGATTATATGGTAAAATAAGCATTGTGAAAACTAAATAGAGAGTGAAGAAGTAGAAAAAAAGTGGAAGGATGTGAAGAAGTAGAAAATAAGCGGAAGGGTCAATAATTAGATTATGGAAAAGTTATAATGAGGTTTAAAAGTTAATTAAAGTGGGAAAAGTTAAAATGAGGTTTAAAAGTTAATTAAAGTGGGAAAAGTTAAAATGAAGTTTAAAAGTTAATCACATTGTTAAATAATTAGAATAAATGAAAAAAAAAAAATTAAATAAATAGTTGGAAGAATGAGTATTTAATTAATTGGGTTCTTTTATTACCAATGACATATAAAGTTAAAGTTGATACATTACAATTATCTATTAATTTTAAGATATGAATTAATTCGAAATTGTATAAAAATTTAGGAAAAATAATATTAAGTTCGGATGACATGGAATTCTAAAATATTTAATAGATACCTATTTAATTTTGATTTATGATTTATAATTAAAAGGAAGATTCTTTTATTATAATTTTTTTTTTCGTTCAAATGCAAATTAAAGTAAGAAAGTTAGAGCATAGAGGTTAAACTGTGTGTTTAAA